>JTDE01009302.1:2772-17100 GCA_014338405.1 Paragonimus skrjabini miyazakii | reverse complement strand
CAACAAGTAAATGGCCATATTTGGCCACTATTTCATGATATATATTGACTGACATTTTATTCATTTGGTCGAACTGGTAGTCGGCAATACAGCGTGTTTTTCTGCAATCGTGTTCTTCTTTTCTCCGCGCAAGTAGACTGGGTGAAGCCGCATAGCAGGTACTCAGGTCAAGCAGTTAAGTCGTACTAGAACGTTGACAAGGGAATAGGCACGTTATATCAGTTAGCTACTTACTAGTCGACCCTAATGTCATGGAGGAATAAGTCTGTCACGAACGGCTCGAGACGAAATGATCTCAGTTGTGACGAGCATCACGGCGCTCACCGAAAGGTCAAAGAGCACCAGACAGAACATGCGTGAACCGAACAACAACCCTGGAACATTCATAAGGTGACCAACACGGTCATTCGTCAGGGCCGAAGCCAAGCTACTGAAGCCGAGCCAATGAAGCCAGCTGCTGTGTTGATTTGAATAATAATGCCCTATTGACAATATACGAACAGGTTTTGTAGTGCCTCATTGCTGAGTCTTTTGCAATCAGTCGGGATAGCTTGAGGTTGTATTAATCAGCGTTACAACAAATTTATAGGCGCATCTGATCAGCCATTTAGTGGGTTAACTCGAAACAATTTTGAGGAATTGTCAAAATTCTGAACCGATATACTACAAACAAAGCAGGAAACCGAGAAGCCATCAGCATTGAAAATCGATCGACAGAAGGAGCGACTTGAAGCAGCGATCGAAAATAGGCAATAGTCAAAATGGTAGAGTTAGTTGGAAGTGTACACAACGCCAAAATGGGAATCTCAATGCTTTATGATTTGCAATTCCGGTTGAGAAACGTGAGTGTACGATCGGTGAGTGTACCCACGTGAATTAGACAGTAAAAATCTTAGTTTTTTCATTGACTTTTCCTACCCTAGCTAAGTACTGGACTGGATATTGTCGAGCGACTGTAACCGGGGAAATATTTATTTTCTGGCAACAGAGTTGTAATGATAATTGCTGATACGTTGTTTCACACTTGGGTGGAAACCTATTCACTTTACCTTCTGTGCACACCACTTCGTAAAGAACCTCTTAATTAGAGGGTCACTCTGACGAACGGTTCGGACTTCACCATGTGCAACGGCAAAGTCCGTGGACTGTTGGACGCACGAATAATGCCGAGTTGAGGCATATTCCCAAATTTGATTCGGGCAATGTTGAGCCTGTCGGCTGCCAAGCGATGTGGACGACTTCAAACTGACGGCCTCCGTGTGACAGTGTAATGCGTGCCGTCCGTTGTCACTGCCAGTAGATCGTCAGTGGGTCGGACCAGTTAAACGAATTAGGTTAAGGGCTTCCTATAATCCCTACAAGCTACGGGATCGGATAATATTCGAGTGAGTGCAGTCGTGTGTGATGGTTTACTCCGAACATTGAGTTTTATCAAGGTACCAGTCACATGCAATCGGCGTGCGTCTACCAGCGAATCAAAATATCGGAGGAAGTCGATAGCAATCATAAGGAATGGAATAGCAACTACAAGGAAAAACCAGCGAAAGTTGCGTCGACACCCAGGTTCAGACTCAACACGCGATGGTCGAATGCTCTACTGAGTGTATGGTTTGCAACCCGGAGCATAGTGCCAGATTCTAATTGCAAATCCGTTATCGAATGCACGATGACACTAACCTCCGCTTCTGTATCGAATAAGAAGTTCATATTGAAGGTAAAATGCGTCAGAAGAAGAAAGCGATTACCTTTTGACCGGCCTGTGGCTGTCGTCGCTGTAACGCACTGGCCTGCTAGTTTAAACGTTTTTTTACCACGACGGCTACACAGTGATCAGCGTTCTCTGGCGTTTTCATCATACGTCTTCTAGTACCAACAAAGATCGCTAGTTTGTTGTCTGGGCGGTGATAAGGCAAACGTCAGAGAAATTCTGGTTGGTGATCTAGTCCGCTGGATACTGGCACGAAGACTCGTTAGTTCACGTCGCAAATGAGCTATCTCGGCGTTTGGTTCCGGTGGAATGTGTTCAAGACGTTCAGGTGCTTTGCGCAGGACTGCTCGTTTGGCATTCTTCGTGACCACCAAACTATCCGCAAGGCTGACGGAGGTAACCACCTGTTCAACTAATGGAGACGGCGCCATACTTTGAAAAATTGTGTGTATTGCATCGACCGAAGCCACGTGATCACCCAACAGGCATGAGAGCAACACGAGCAACAACTCCTCCGTATATACTGGTAGCCACTGCATACACAACTCCTACAAAAGAGACTTTGGCAACAGAGTTTTACTTACTGCATGCCGCATATCTCGAAAAAGAACCTACAGCCTTTTATTATTCAACTACAACCCTCGGAACAGTTGTTCGAGACGCACTTTATCAGACGGCTGTGTTTATTTAAGAATTGTTCACTCAGCAGACTCACAACGGTCGATTGCTGAGCTTAGTAAGTTATCGCTATCCAAGTTCAGCAAAGCCCGGGGAACGCGTAGTATAGGCTTAAAGAGCTTGTCCGAATCACTTGTTATAGGCTGGTTATTAAACTCTATTACCAACACAGCAAACTACAGCTGTGGGTTATATCCCCAAAAGCACAGGAAGCTGACATGATCGCGGGAGACGAAAATTCTGAATTAATCTCCTTAATGTTCATGGCGACTGAGCGAATGCGAAAGGGACATATAATTTATACATATATTTATATTTGTAAACAATATGCATTCGAAACGAACGAGAATAATACGATTCACTGAACTGGAATCTGCATAATAATATACGACGTAAACGAGCTCGCCAATTTGCAGAATGAAATGAACCGGAGACGGCCAGTTAAGAATAAAGCAACCAGTAAAAAAAGAGTATATTGTCGACACGCAAATTCGACGCGGGCGAGCGAATAACAAGACGAAAAGACAAGACAGCGGAACGACAAGCGGGCGCACAGAGTGAGTCGTACGTTTGAGGACGCGGGGGACTTCCTGGTCCCCATACTCGTTCAAACAAATGTTTAAGCAGGTGCAAAAGTTGAAAACAAAAAGACTACATTTAAAACAGTTCATTCCCTTCAGAAGTTTGTACAAAACAGTTAGAACACGAACACTGGTAGATGCAAGGATTTCGTTTTGACTCATCAGTACCAAATTTACAATAACATGAAACGGATGTTTTATATCAAACAGTTAGGAAGGTAGGGTGGATAGTCAATCGGTGGGTTAGGAAAGGTCACTAGGTCCAGGGAAGGGTCAAGTTTACGAACAATTGTTTCTGAACACACTGAGTTGGCCTCGGTCGATTGATTGCGACAGCCTCAGGAAACCGCAAGAATCTTGGATTGGAGTGATGTAATAGGATTCTGAGTGCACAAACTGGTTCGATAACGTGGCCAGTGGTTAGGACGTGTGTTGCGACTGCGGATGCTGGTTGCTTGTGTGTTTCAAAGACATTGTCGTTCTTCTGTAATACAGAGTGCTGCACTCATTTAGGCAAATGTTTTTTAACTCTGGAGACCAAACACCTCTCGGTTCTGCCTATGTAACTTTCTTTGCAGTCACATGTAAATTGGTAGACACAATGTGAGGTGGCACTGGCAGGCTGATCTCCTTTGATTGAAGGGACAGGCAGTTTCTGGGTCCGAGCTAATACGCAGAGTTCCGCTGTGTTAAATGTTCGTTCAATCAAATTCACCATTCTTTGAGTTGTTCGATGCATGCTATAATCACCTTTTAAAGGTAGTCCTATATGCACCTTCTTTTTCCTCACTGCCTATCTATAAACCTTTTCGGATACCCATTAGATTGTAATACAGAGGTGATCAAGTCTAAATCTTTTGTAAGACTATCCTGTGCACAGATTCGTCTTGCTCGTGTGAATAGCGTATTTACTAGTGCGCGTTTATGATGGACCGGTGTGAAACTACTAAAGTTCAAGTAGTGACCGGACCACGTGGATTTCCTATAGATAGTTCTTTGAATAGAACCATCTTCCCGGCGCTTTATGAGTATATCTAGAAACGGCAAACAATCATCAGCCTCAAACTGACATGCTACCTTCAGGTTTGGATGACAACTATTTAAGCGTCGCACTAGGTTATCTATTCTCTATTTGGAACGACTGAATACTAATGTATCATCAACATAGCAATCAACATGGCAATCGTAACTCTGACATAGTTATCTAAAAACAAATGGGATCGCTACAAACTTGACCAATTATATTTGAACTGTTAATCCTTTATTCACTCAAGCTTAGTAAATAACAATTCGTTGTTTTCATTCTGATTTATTAAGGATACCTTGTTTACTTCACGAACGGGAAGGTTTTCACATTACGGTGTATCACTCACGTGTGGGTTTACACCAGTCCCATGTGAGACACAACAACTCCTGGTTGTTCTTGCTCTGTACATGCGAATGTTCATCTTACATGAAGATGCTCCGAGCTTAATTATTTTACGGTTACAGTTTTTGATTTAAATCGATAAACCTATATGAATATTCACTTCCGAGATTCGGATAGCACACTCTTCATATGTAACTGTTGAAGTACTTATCTTCCGCGTCAAATTGTGTGCGTTATTTATTGTTGTCTTATTTCTTGTTGGTTTCGGCATCCCTCTGGCCTCTCTGCAGATCAGTTGACAGCATGTTATAAGTTTATACATTAATAAAGTAGGTGTCAACCTAAGAGCAGTGTTGTTTCTAGATATTTAGTGATTCAGCGAGCTTGGCTTCTAGATTACACACTTTTCTATGGCTAAACGGAGACACCATCAGTGTCTAAGGGTTTGAACATGTAAGTTTGAAAGTGTGTACGTGTGATCGATACTGATACGCCCTTATCTGACCTAATCCAATTTTTCTCATCCAACGAATTGCAACGTATCCTAGAGTTTGTCACAAGATACTATGCAGTTTTCCTCATTCACTTCATGCTGCATTTACTCAGTACATTCCTTGTCACAAAATTCCAATTATTCATTTGCTTCTTCTATAATATTTACTTATGAACTATCAGTCTTTTCCAATTTTACGCAGTCTCCCTGTAAAACGCCTATACTTTCTAGATCACTTGAAAAACTTACACTTGACTATACTTGGTGCGTTTTTGTCAGTTTTAAGAAAGATTCAATTCTCTTCCACTCATAAACAGTAGTATATTTTCAGCTTTTCGTATAAATATATGCATATACTTGGCATTTGCCACTCAAGATCGATAAGGCTCAATCTTACTGGAACCTAAAATCGACCTTGAATAAGCGGTTGTGTTGTTGTTGAAAAAATGTACCAGCTTGCACATGCGTAGGTGTAAATTATTTTAGTGCAGCGTACGATGTAAATCTGGCGGTCGTACGCACCGACAACACTTCCATCTATATAAATGCTTTCGGTTGAATGTGGGCAACACATTCTCAGATCGTTTCCTCTGCACTCAAATAGAGTAAACACATGATTTGGTGCAAAGTTTTGCTGTGTTGCCTAGTCGCTTTTCCAAGCTTGTCAGTGGGTAAGTCATTCACCTGTTTCATGACTACTAACGAGTGTGCCGCAGAACTTGACAGAAAGCCTCGAGTTTAAGTTTAATGAAGTGATTAACCGGAACTGCGTTCTAAAAATTGTTATACTCATTAAAACTACATTTTCGACTTTGATTTTTGTATGTCACATGGTGAATACCATTACGAGAGCTTAGAAATATTAAGTGAAAACAGATGGTCTACTGGTCGATATTTATTTCAATTATAAAAACAGTGAACGAACCATTCCCATATACTCTGTTTACTCCTGTCTGATCGAATTCTGAAGCTCAATAACATTTCATAAATGTGTCGTTGTACATATTGTATTATTCGGTTTGTTTCAATTGCATAAAAGAATAACGTCTGGTGTTATTATCCCGTCACACGATTTCATATTTTCGGGATTGGAAACATCCTCCTACTTTTAAAGGATGACACCGTTCATCACTCACTAGAGACAGTTTAACTTAAACACCATTGAATGTGATTCGTGGGTGTATAGATTCTTCAGTTTTTTATAGGCAAGACAGATCTAATCACGAACCCACCTACCCTAATGTCCTTTGGGAAACCTAAGTTATGTATGAGTAAAGGGATGAGAAATCTTGAAATTCGGCGTCTGGGTTTGTCACTAGATTGGACTGGTTTACTGTCCTAGCAAACGTCCAGCACATTTGTCTCATTTTACTGAATGAGTTACCTATAATATCCGTCCCTGATGAACGCGGAATTTCAAATGCATTCGTGTAGCTCTATCGTTTACTGCTATGGTTACGTTGCATTCATTGGTGGTTAAAAGCCTGAAACAAACATATTTAAATGGAAAGTTTCCGAAGAGTTTACTGGAATTATGCATCTGTTTTCATGAACCATCTAGTGAACTGAAGAATGTGCTCAGTATAAGTTGAACCACGCCCACAACCGTTCGCAGCTGCTGAATCCCCTTTCCTGGTCAATCTCTTTGGAAAAGCACTCTTTTCGAAAGGGACTGGCTGAAAAGTCTGTGGGAATGTGACGGATATAATCAATTCTAAGTGATGCATAATTCGTAGTAAACAAAAACTTCTTGCCACTCAGTAGTTCGTGTTATAGGTTTTAAACCTCACACAGTAATCAGCCGTGGTCAGTGGGTTGTGCAGCACCCTCCAATATTTACCAACATAAATAACAACGTTTTACATACACGTTGACAGTTCAGCCACAAAATACCGTTTATGCATTCCACCGGATTTCGTGGGAACGGGTTTGTTAGTAGATAACCTGGTAAGTAAATGAGGATTGAATATCCCTTCGGGTTTCATAAACAGAACCACTGGCGCTGACCTCTTGGGGTGACCAGTCTTTAGACACTTTCAATAAGTCCTACACTTATTGTAACTTAGGCGTAGCAAGCTTGTAATTTTGTTCGTAGTTGAAAGAGCTTCAAGGGGGATGGCTCTGTAAACGTGATATTGGTCAAAGTTTCCCAGTATAGTCACGTAGAATGGTGCAGTAAAAAACCGGTTTTCAAGGATTTTTCATTCAGATAAGTGAACTGGATCTAATTAACGAATTTTCAAGACCACTCATGCTATCCGATGGCATTGAAGGCGCCACTATACACATGACGCTGAGGTATCAAGATATACAATCTAGCCAATATGGTTTTAAAGAACGAATGAAACACTTTTGAGCATACGGAAGTTGGTTGTCCAGGTTAATTATTATGACCTGGGCTGCCAACAGAATTCGTCATCTCATTGAAAACGATTGCGTGCTTCCTAGTTTGTGCATTCAGCAAAATGTATCGGTCATATTGGCAAAGAGTTCAGTGTGTCACTTATGTCCTAATTCAGTTCCCTGATCATCCAGGTCTGATAATGTTCACGGTCCTGTCCCAGAAAGTTACTGAGTGTGCATTTAATATAACCAGTTTCACAAGGACAAGTGAGGAAAGATACACAGAGAGGGGACTGCAGAAGTAGTCACTTTGTTTTCAAGTCATATTACATAACTGGATATAATAAGTCGTGGTAACTTCGTTTGACAGCACAACAACAACTGAGTCTTCCGATCATTGTTTCAGTTGGTGCCTCAAGTTTGACGGGTAAACCTGTGTACCAAGCTGTCCTTCTACGAGATGCGGCCCATATATCCTATTGCGATATGTTATATCATTCTTTTTAAACTTTACGGAGTTACTGTTTGAAATAAAATGTACTTGTGACTGGTATCTAAACGACACTAGTGTTTTCCATAAATAGTCCCACGGCATTGCTAATCGTGCAATAGGTGTGATCCCGCGATCCACCCCGAACATAAATACAGACGGAATTTTCTCTGTTTAGGTGCTTTCTATCGATCCACATCCCATCTGTCCATCAGGGCAAGGCCACTTGACTGACACTGTCTACACTGTGGCGGCCCTAAGAACGCGTTAAGAACCAGATCTGTCGCTGGCACACCGACGTCAAAAGCATCCTCTGATTAGTCAAAGCGTGACGCCGTCGTAATTCCGGCAGCAAGGATGTCTACAGCCTGGTTTTTAGCTCGATATCCGCTTATCTGAACACGTCGACGATAAGAGTTTAAACGGATATCATGGCCTGACTTCTGCACTTCGAACTCCATCATTATTTGCTCGACACTTACAGACATCCTCAACCTTTTGATGTCATTGATGTCTAATCTACAGACAGATACTGATGCATTCTACATTACATGCGATATTCACATGGTGAACTACTTTTCACTTCCAGTTACCTGTAGATTTATGTTACACTTTTTATCTTAATTCGTGTTGGCATTCGTGTAGCTGTTTGTCGAATGTCTGAGTATTCTTGAGCGCCTGCGTGTTAATAGGTTGTAGTGTAACTGGAGTGAACTGATTATTGAAATATAACGATTGCTTCATCGAACATGTTTCCAAGGTTTCCGGTCTACTACAAGGGGCTCCGTAAAAACGGTAGGATTCTAACATGTCTTCTGTGCAGGCTTCAAGCTAACTCAATTTGTGAAGTGGTTCAATCTTTGATCTACAATACCTTAAAAGAGAATCCAACTGAAAATCTGAGATATGCGTCCGACTTGTAGAATTGCCGTGACTCCAGAAGAGGGCCAAATAAAGCTATGGAACCCATTATTCATACCTGTTGCCTCACCGTAGATGTATTGCATATCCCACCTTGCCTTACTAGATCTGCGAACACAAATGCTAGCCAAACTGGCGTTGCAAGTCCAGTCGAAGCGAGTAAGCGACTATCGTGTCAACAGTCGGTTGACCTGCTCTTTGATGATAACAGGGACCATGGCTCCCAAGCCATTATGTCACGACCTTTCTCTGAGGCTCATTTTATTGGTCAGGATAATACCTAATCCTCTATTAGCCATGACCAATGTGGCAGACTTTCGAAAACAATCTAACGGAAACCTATAGCAACTATGCAAATACGGCTGACCCACCTAGCCAAAGTGAACAAAATGAAGCGGGGGAGGAATCCGCTCCATTCATCTTGACGGACACAGTTGGGCAGCAGTTGTAGACATGGGTATTAGCACGTCTAAGATAATACCATTGAACTTGCCCATAGTTGTGTGTCGGTCTATAAGTTTGTTCTGTCTGCCTGAGAATAGTTCATCACTGCCGGAAGATTTGATGGGACACAACGGAAGTGAATTTTTAAGGTTTCCCAGTCAACTTGAGTTTCTTGATATCTCCTCAAAGCTACTTCTGAGACAACAAAAATGCTCTGACCCTAAGTGCGTTGTCATGCCGCGTCCGCTCTGGGTTACCCCTCATACGGCAACTGACTTCGAGAAGTTAACGGCGCTGCAACAAGCTAGCCACAACAGGGGTGAAGACTCAATCAGGGTACACTCTTGATGAGAGAAATACACGAGCTTGCAATCGCTATCTGAGACTGAAGTAGTTGATGAACATATGGGCAGAAGCTTTTTTGTGCACATTGTGCCTATTACCGGAAACGATAATGCCGGCACTCAAACACTGCACGATCTAGACCAGTGACAACTCTTGGGATCATTTACCAGTCTGTCTGATCTAACAGTCACCAGCGGAAGTCATTTGCCTCGATTCGTTTACATAGCCTTGATAAGTGTGCCTTGACCTCTAAAAATAGCATACTTAACAGAAGAAATGACGAAACAAGTTTGTGCGGATTGGTCCGTAACCCATGCACATCTGCCCATTAAGATCAGGTATAATTGTGAAAGACCAAGAAACACCAGATCTAAGCGGGGACAGCTGTATGCTACCACAGAACCCAGTGCTGTTGCTTCGAATATTGCCACGGATGACCTTCATGCAGACGTCAAGTTTGGTTGGGGAGTTCAGGAAAACCCCGACTCAAAGTCACTCAAGTGGGAGATGGCGGCCTCAACGTACACGAAAATACACTGACTCAACCTTCCTCGTTCGACAGGTCTCTCGATAAGATTCATCAGCTGTGCGCACTGTAGACAGTGAAACTATCTCCTGGTATTGTTTCTACACCAATGCTGCTCCAATCTTTATTAAACAAGACGAATTTCGTGACCTGTGTTCCCGGCGAAACTCACCTATTGTTGGTATCCCGGAGACTTGATGTAAGCAGTAATTGAGTATTTGTGAACTGCCTATCCGGGGCATGGCAGTGTTTTACAGTGATAGGAAAATCGAATATTCATGACTGGGTGATACCGGATCATTTGGCATCAATCTAGCAAGTAGTTAACGCCACCCAAGCCTTCATTTGTTTGATTGATATGATTTACGGATCTCTTTGTATGCACACCGGTGCAGATGCGGTCTTGCACAAAATTCAGCGTAGAATACCATCTTCAATTTATGCCCAAGGATTGATAATGGTAAAGTTCAGTTACAAAAAGCTAGATTTAACGAACCATTTAGTCAATACTACAGTCTTTTTCTGGTGAGGAATTCTTCGAAACATTATTGGAAGTTGGACTATTCCGCTTTGTCCAGAACAACATGAGGTGACGTATGGGTCAAGCGTCCTCTCATCTCGATTGCATTTTCATCAACGAGACTGACATGATAAACAATCTAAATGTTACGGCTCCATTTGGCCAAAGTAATCCTGGGATAACTAATTTCAGCTACCCCCAAAGAATTAGATAGTTTATTCCTCCAAAATATGGGTCTGAAGGATCATCACAAGGTAACTTTCCCAGGGATGAGACCACAGCAAGTTTGATTTGCATGATTCCTTCACCACACTCAGTCTAGATGATCATTGGTAGCCCATTTTTGAGGAAATCACTGATCCTGGCAACAAGCAATTTCCTCGGCTTGGTAAAAGCCTGGACGTCAACGGACTTAAAACAAAACGCTTGCTTACATTGACTCGTTCAACCTGGAGCAGGTAACAACTAGGACAAACCGACCTTGCGTTTGTTGGGAATATGCTGTGGTGCTGTGGTGCACGACGACTGCTATCCGATTGACTATGCTATCAACGCGGTCGAATGTAAATCTAAGGTTTTTCTACAACGACGTCGAAGCACACGCAAAGAGTAAGATTGGCATTTCGCAACTGCAAACCTGCGGTGGATCTACCAACACAGATGCAAAGGTGGCCAACACAATGGGTAAACAGTATTCAAGTGTGTATAATTGCAAATCAACAACCACTTTTGAGCCCATAGATGGAAACTAAACAGAATTATCCCAAATATCGGTGTCACAAGTTAGAATTAATTAAGAACTATTGGCCCATAAATCACCCGGTCCAGACTTGATATCCCATGCCACTTTAGAAAACTGCGTCATGGAATTAGCAGAACTGATCACAGCACTTCTCAGTCGTTCCTTTTCCAACCGACCGTCTATCGAAAGTCCGGAAACAGATTGTTGCAGGCCATAACAGTCACCACATCGGTAGGCAGCGTTATCGATCCCACATGTGTTGATCTTGATTGTGATTGGTTTACAGTGATGTGTGTCGTTCTCGTTCTGGCTGAACCGGTGGTCGAGTGCATGATACACGTGATGGTGGCATTCCGACATACACTGATCTGAAGCCCAAGCGGTATTTGTTCTACCTCTTTTCTGGGCGGGTTGGGAGCATCACAGTTCACAGCCACACCTATTTTCAATGACTGATAAAGAGATGACCAAACAAACTGATGGGCTGCAATCTTGCTTTCAGTGGCCTTCAAAGTAATGGAGAGCTTATTAGGTGACACTCTCTGGACAAGGTCGAAAGACCCCCAACTCATCACCAAGGTGCCATGGCTGTCGTAAGAGATACTCCTACGTCACGAACCTGCTGTTTGCTTGCGATGTTTGGACAAACGCGTCAGACGCAGGACTGGCCATAAACGTGACTTAGCTTTCCTTTTCCAAAGTCTCTCACAGGGCTGATCATTTCTTTTGCTGTGGAAACTGAATAGCTACGTCGTCCATGATCGCTTAATCACGTGACCTGAGGATTATCTGACTGGGCGTGGGTTCAATTTCAGGATGAATGGACAACTTACGGATAGGTTCACGGCAAGTGATTACCAGCAGCCGCGTTCCACAAGGATCAATCTTTAACTACCCAATTAAAGACAATTCTCTGATGTTGCTCTGCGCTGGTGACACAAATTCCTGGCGAACTCTGGAGCACCCGGAAATTGAATTGAGCTTACAGAACTATTTGGACTGTATAAATCAGTGATTCCCGGGTAATAACTGACCCTTCAATGTCAACACGTGCAAATTCATGCACAGTCGCCATCAAACTTTTGCTGATTAGTACTTTAGCAACAAAACATTGCTGGTGTAAGTATACGAAAGACACCTGGGGACCATAGTAGCAGGCAGTTTGTGTTCGTTTACAAATTGTGTTGTCATGGCTAAAAAGCAAAAACGACCACGTACCTGCAAAAGGAAATTTTCGGCGTCTTCCTGTAATACTCGGAATTAGAGACTTCAAATAGCTCTAGATATCGTACTCGAATTCAAACCTCCCACGCAAGTAATAAGTGGAAGACCTCGTACATTTACAGTGAGCACTTCATATTCGTGAGACAAGAAGCCGAATTTATGGATGTATAACAGTATTAAAGAAATCATAGTCACTCATTGGCTGATCATGGTTGGCGGCATCTGAAACGGATTAGCCTCTCACAGTGGCCGAAGACAAAGGACGCCTGCGCTTTAAACCATCACCCCAAGTGGTTTGCGCTGCACCACTTGTGGTTCCACTCACACACCGCATATCCGGTATAAACCCGATGGAATAAGACCAGTAGGTATGTGAGTGTGGCCTTTGTGTTCAGCCAGCCAATGCTGGTTAGCCAATTGAATGGCTAGCACATAAAGGAAACCCTTATCTCTCGGAAAATAAACAGTGAGAGAGACCGCAATGACAAGATCTATACTAGGGATAAAAATGTATGAAACGTACTACAAGAAGCATCTCAGTAAACGAGTGCATGTTAATGCATTCTAGAGAGGATAAAGTTGAAAAACACAACTCAAAGTTTATCTATGAAAATATCAGACAGACGATTCATCATTCAATACACCAACAAAGCTCAAGAAAAGAATGGGTAAAATATCGCAGACACCCAAGTTTCTGAATAGAGAAGCGGATTAGTTGCCAAACGACCATGGTCTTGATCGATGCAATAGTTAACAGAAGTAGATTGGATATGACCTACTTGAGCCTAACGTACTCGTTTTCTCTTCGTCGACGGTGCATTATGAGTACGCTGGTGACCTACTAATCCCAAACGGCCAGCATATTTGCGGCCGCACACATCGCAACGCCATATAGTCATGTCACCACGACCTATAGCACCGATGGTTCCCTTGCGTACTGCGCGCTTTCATTCTCGGCCGCGCAATAACTGCTCGCTGAACCCGCGGACGCCCGACCGAATCGTATTGCTCCAGGCAGTCCGGTTCAACGCAGTCTTCCCAACATCTGAAATCAATTTTACAACGTGAAAGACCTACCAGCACAGCATCCTGGTATCTGAACATCTGACCACCAGGATTTCGCTTACCCGCTCTCAATTGTCCATACAGCACCTGCTTCGGGATACGGTCATCGCCCATCCGACGGACGTGACCCAGCCAACGAAGCTGATTCAACATCAGCAAGGCTTCCATCCCGTTCATGTCGGCTCGCCGCAGTACCTCAGTGTTCGGAACCATGTCCAAACACCGAATATCCAAGATGCGTCTTAGACATTGCAAATGAAAGCGGCTCAGATTGCAAACATTCCGTTGATATAATGTCCACGTTTCACTACCGTACAGCGGTATAGAAAGCACCGTTGAGCGGTAGACGAAGAGCTTAGTGCTCGGCTTCAGACTGGGATTCTTCCACACACGTCTTTCAAGACGTCCGAAAGCAGTACTGGCCTTTGCCACACGAGCTCTCAACTCACGGTCCACAGACAGATCGGTGGACAGATTGCTGCCCAAGTAGCAGAAATGTGTGCAGCTGCTGAAAACATCTCCATTAACACGGATTTGAGGTGAAGGTGCACAGAGAGCACCTCAGCCCAGAGAAGGCTGAAAGAAAGAAAATGTCTTACCTGTGTTGATATCCAGTCCAAACTTGGATGCCGCGGTCGCGAAAGCCGTGGCCAGTTGCTGTAGTTCATCCTCGCTATGTGCGAACAGCGCGCTGTCATCTGCGAACAAAAGCATGCGCATCATTGAGGTGTGTAACCGGGTTGGGGCACTGAAACGTCGAATATTCAGTAGGGGCCCATCCGTCCGGTACTTTACCTTAACACCATCCTCCTCAGAGTTGGCAGTCAAATATAAACTAAATAAGGATGGAGCCTGGACACAACCTTGCTTCACGCCAGT
>JTDE01009298.1:0-11320 GCA_014338405.1 Paragonimus skrjabini miyazakii | reverse complement strand
AGTCAAAACTAACATCATCTGCATTGTCTACCCGATACTTATTACACAATTCGGATGACTCGACGACCACCGCTACCGGTCAAGCTGGGTTAGGTGTAGTCCTTAGTACGACGAACGCAGCCGCATTAATAGTTTGAATCCCAGTTAGCGCTAGACTGTACCGTCCGCTTGGCGGGTTCTGCTGAGGCCAGCTGTAGACACAAAGCTTTAAGAAATCATTTCATTGTGTCTGCTTATGGTCCAACCGCCTGTAGTGACACCGGCGTCAAGGCTGCCTTTTATTCGGATCTGGCCGCTCTCCTTCGATCGACACGTGGTGCTGGTGTAGTCATTCTGGCCGGAAATATGAACACCCGTGTCAGCCGACTTGGTGAGGCCGAGTCTCGTTTAGGTGTCAGGTTTGGGATAGCATCACATCGATCGGATGATGACGGGCGAACGTTGCAGCTGTGCGCTGAGCATAAGTTATTTTTACCCAGCACTAGTTATAGGCATCGTGCACGTCATTGTTGTTCTTAGTGCCCTGCTTCTCCAGATAGACTACATAACTGTTAGTTATGGGTATCGTGGTTTGATTCAGGACTGTCGTTCTTATTAGAGCACATACTTAGATTCGGATCATGCGTTGGTACGTTGTCGTTTAGTTCTTACTTTTGCTGGACAACGACCCCGCCGACAGCTACGACTGGCGTTGAGAAATTAATTATACCGTCGGTAAATCATAAGTACCAAACTTCCTTAGAAAGCTGCCTCAGTAGTTCTAACTCCGAAAATCCTAATAGCTGCTGGACGGAAACCTCACATGCGATTTACTAAGCAGGTTATGTCTCAAGCGGCACTGGGGTACGTGGGTTGAACAGATCTCGGATCTCGGAGAAATTCCTGGAGTTGTTGGAGGCTAGACGGAACATTCCTTCTGGTATTTCATATAACAAATCTAGCAGAGATATTCGTAGGATGTTGAGACGTAGCCTAAACGCTGATCGTGAGGCTTGGTTAATGGAGACAGCTAAGGAAATGTAGATCGCTTTTGCTTCTGGGAAAATTGACTCACTTCAATCGTATCCGTGCTACTGATCTTAGATAACCGTCTGTCAGTGAAGTTATCAGCGAGACAGATGGCACACTGATCCATAATAAGTCGAGAAGATTGAAGCTGTGGGCGGAACAACTTGGGAGTCAATGTGGCTGCGCCCGTGCTTCTACTGTGTTACCACCACAAACCTGTGATGTAGCACCCTGGCCGGTTAATTTGCAACCACCCACTAAGACAGGTTCGCAGATGCATTTTTTCTCTCAAACGTAATAAGTCTGCTGGTCCAGATGACTTAGTGCCGGCATTTTAGAAAAAAGATGAGGAGGCTGTGACTCAGTTGTTTCATCTTGTATGGTGAACGGAAACCATCCTTCTGCGATGGGAGCAGTGTATAATAGTTCCCGTATTCAAGAAAAATGTCGAGGGCTGTTGCGGAAACCATTAGGGAATTATTTTTGCCCCAATCATTGCTAGGGTTCTGGCATCCATTATACTTCGTCGACTCACTGCAGCTCGGGAGGCAGTCGTTAGGGGAGAACAGACAGGGTTTCGTCCTGGCCGGGGTTGTATAGGTCACATTTTTGCTCTTTATCAAATTCTAGAGCAGCGTTATGTGTACTGCTGGCCAAAAATGGCCGTATTTTCCGACTATAAGAATGCGTTCGATTCGGTGGATCGATCTACACATTTTGAGTCGCTTTAACGCAAGGGTGTACCGACCCAGTATGTGAGCATAATGTCGGCGCTTTATTCCTATACTTCATTTCACGTTAGGGTTTATGGTGAACTGTCTGACAGTTACAACACACTGAGCGGCGCACTTCAAGGCTGTTCTCTTCCATCATTTTTGTTTACTTTTGTGGTGGACGATATAATAGATGGTTTTCTGCGACACTCACAAGATGCTGGCGTAGACCCCTTGTCTGGTGGAAGGCCGACTGATCTTGATTATGCTGACGACAAGGTGTTGTTTGACACTTTTCAAGCAGTACAAACAACGCTAAATGCTATTTCGCGTTCTGCTGAATGTTTTGGAATGCACTTTACAGCCTCAAAATGCAAAGTGCTTGTGCAAGATGGCTGTGATTACGTAGATTTATTGTTGTATGATGAAGTCATCGAGGTTATTGGTCGGTTTGCGGGCCTAGGAAGCTGCGTTGGCGGCGGTTGCGGTGCAGGGAATAAAATGGGAGCGCGTATCTCCAGAGGTAGGGGGTATTCGTTAATCGAAGACATAGACAAGTATCCTTCTGGAGCTTATGGATAACCTATATAAAGCGACAGTGGAGGCTGTATTACTTTACGGTAGCGGAAAGTAGTTGCTCAGAGTATTAGACGTGAACCGTCACCAGGTAGCTGACCACCAATTTTTGCATTCGACCGCTCGTATCGGGTGGCATCAGCGGGTGAGCAACGAGGATGTGACTAGGCGGTTGTTTGGCAGTGATTGTCAGACGAGTTGTTCAGTTCATTCTTTTACACTTACACACACTTAAATGGCTGAGTCATGTTCTAAGGATGCCAACTAGTCGTCCACCATATCGAACATTGTTCGCCGACGCTGCGGCCAGTTGGCGAGATGGTACGATATGGACAGACGACCTGGCGTAGACAAATGAAATCGTTCACGAAGGGGTTGGCCATTGTAGATCGGGTTCGCCTCTCAGGCTGGGGCCCTCGCGACTCACAGAGTCGGTGGCTCGAAATGTTAGGTAAGATGGCGGCTAATCGAATTCAGTGGCGTGAATGTTGTCGTTGGTTGGCTATCTGGTTATCTGTAAAGTGAGTGCATTTAATCACGCGGAAAAATGAAGGCCGTGAGGAGGCTGTCTTGCTGATGACGCCTTACTTTCACTTACAGCTTTGTTGTTTGTTTTCATGGTGTATGCACCTTGATGTTGTGTGTTTGAATATAAACGTAGCTATTATTTGTAGTAGTTAGGTCCCTTCCCCTCCCCCTATTTTTCGTCTCTCTTCCTTTGTAGGGTTTGTTTTCTTTCTTCGTGGTCGTGCGGCAGTTAATTATTAGTGAGAACCACTGATGTCTTGCTGTTCATGATGATGATGTATACATATGCATATATACGTATGTATATATGTACGTGTGTGTATATATATATATGTATCATTATCATCATCATCACAGACAGCAATACATCAGTGGTTCACACTGACGCTTAACTGTCACACAACCATGAAGAAGAAACAAACCCTGTTTAAAAAGAGAGAAGAAAAAAGGGAGAGGGTAGGGGACCTAACCGCTAAAAAAGCTACGTCTACATTCAAACATACAACTTCAAGACGCCTACACCTTGCAAACAAACAACCGAGCTGTAAGTGAAAGTAAGGCGTCATCAGCAAGACAGCTTCTTCACGGCTTTCACTGCCCCCAGTCATTAAGTGCACTCACTTCACAGACAACTCGGTCAACCAACGACAACATTCACGCCACTGAGCTCGGTTAGCCGCCATCTCACCTAAAGTTTCAAGCCACCGACTCTCTGAGTCGCGAGGACTCCAACCCGGGAGACGAACCCGATCTACAGTGCCCAACCCCTTTGTGAACGATTTCATTTGTCTACGCCAGGTCATCATCTGTCCACCTCACACTTTACGCCAATCGGCCGCAGCGTCGGCAAACAGTGCTCGGTGTGGCAAGCGATTAGCTGGCATCCTTAGTACATGACCTAACCACCTAAGTCTGTGCAAATGTAATGATTGAACAAAAGAACTCGTTTGACAATCAGTGCCAAACACCCGCTTCCTAACCTCCTCGTTGCTTATTCGTTGGTGCCACCCGATACGAGCGACTGAACGCAGACATCGGTGGTCAAATACCTGGAGGCGGTTTACGTCCTCTACTCTGATCGGCCATGTTTCGCAGCCTTGAGCCTGACCGAAAGCTTCTGTGACTCGGGCCGCCGCTCACCTCAACAGTGACGTAGAATATCCCAGAAGAAAACATTAGTAAGAAGGTTGAAAATTATTAAAACAAGACTAAGCGGAAGAACTAGAAATGATTTGGATACAGATCCGCCATTGACTGCGACTCACCGCCATCTCGGATAGCATCTCCAACCAGCGGTTTGAGTGATCACGAGAACCTCATCCAGGCAGGCGACACCTACCCACTTTGCTCAATGGAGCAGTCAGGGTCTTCATATTTTGTGACCACGTTGTTGCTTAACCACCACGCGGCTTTACCCAACTGTTAGTGGCCTCAGTATATAATGCCCGGTACGATAAACGATCAGGTGACATACGGAGTACATGACCCAACCATGGCAAACTGTGTACCCTGATTAGTTGATCAATTGATCGCGCACCGTGAGCGTTCCGGAATACGCGTCGGCGAACGGTCACATTGATCACGCAATCAGTCTACTTACTATGGGCCAATTGGCGGAGACAGCGGTGGTCAAGCACAGCAAGACCGTTGGTATCTTCTTTGTGACCATGCCACGTTTCCTAAACATAAAGCAAAATGGAACGTACACAGGAATTATATACTCTTCCTTTCAGCGACAACCGAACGTCTTTTCGACGACACAGATGACACAGTTTGGCAAGCGCAACGCGTGCCTTTGCTATCCCCGCTGATATCTCATTAGCAATATTGAAATCTGATGAGATAGTGCTACCTAAGTATGTGAAACTGTTCACAGTCTTAAGCGGACTACCTGCAATAAAGAAAGTAGGAGTGGAAATGTCTCAGTCTTGAAGCAGCACTTTGCACTTTGAAGGTGCGAAGCGCATTCCATACAAACCACCCCGATCACTCATCTTGCCCAGCATTGTCTGCATGTCTTCGGCAGAGGGGCTAAGTAAGACACTTACTCCAGGTCGGTCAATCTAGCGCCAGGAAGAAACTCAACACCAAGCCCACTGGATCCCCGAAGCGCACCCTCCAGAATGTAGTCTGTAGCAAAATTGAACACGAAGGGGGAAATCGTACACACCACTGGAAGTGATGAACGCCCGAGACAGTTGCCCACAAACCCTCACCCTGCTTGCAGAGTGGGCATACAGTGGTCTCTATGAATTCACGTATTTCCCTGGCACTCTCTTGCGAAGGAAGCAGCTCCAGAGAACGTTACGAGCAACTGAATCGAAAGCAGCCTTTAGGTCCAAATAGACCAGGACCATCGGCTGCCCATAAGAGTACCGATGTTCCAAGATCTGTCGTAAGGTAAAAATGTGATCAACGCACCCCCGACTGGATCGGAATCCTGCCTGTTCCTCGTGTATCTGACTTTCTCGGGACTTAGTGAGCCGACGTAAAATGAAGCCAGTTAGTAACTTGGACGCAACTGACACCAAACTGATGACTATGTAGTTGTCACACTGACTTCGGGCCCCCTTTTTGAAAACGGGAATTACGGTTGATGGGCACCAATCACAAGGTAATTCTTCAGTCTCCCTGATCTTTTTGTTACTTATGTTAGCGAATTCTCTCCATCCCCCTCGAAAAGAGGAGAGAGGAGGTCTGGTCTAGGAGCCGTATTACGTTTCAATAACTTGACCTCCAGGACCACTTCTGCTTCTGACGGAGAGCCGTCTGGAACGCAATAACTGAGCAATCGGGTCCTGTCGTCCACAAGGTCTGGTTGAGGCCAGCTGAACTGTTCTTCAAAATGTTCAGCCCACCTGTCAAGTCGGTAATAAGTGAACCATCTTTTTCACATATTGTCTCACTTACACCGATTCGACGGCCAGTACAACCACGGATCAAGGAAAAAAGCCTTCTACTATTCCCAGACAAAAAGGCTTTTTCCATCTCTTTCGATTGTTCGACCACGCATTGCTAACGGTCTTTGTGTCAACTTTTAGTCAGCTTGCATTTAAGTTCCCGACGGTCGTCATCATATTCAGAACCAAGTGGGATCGAGCGACGCTTGTTCATGGGGTTTGTCGACGTGACGGGAATCCAGTTATGTCGCAACTGAACAGCTTCTTCGGAACATGCCCGTTCACAGCATGCTTCCATAGCTTCGGCGATTTGTTCCCAGTGTTCGTTAGGATCCTTCGTCTTACTCGAACTCGGCTAATTCTTCACCAACGCCTTTTGGTAAGCGTTCTTTACATCCTCATCGCTCGAATGCCAGGTAAGCACCTTATATTTACGAGCGTATGTTCTCCGGGCAAATGACAAAACGGGCACGCACAACAACATGGTCCGAGTTCAGGTGGTTGCTCCAAAACGCACGACAGTCCTTAACAGAGTGGCGCCACCTGTAACTAATTGCTATATGGTCCAACTGTGTCCACGACTGAGAGGCACATGGAGGTCTCCAAGTAACACAGTGCCTCTTCCTGTGTTGAAATACGGTGCTCGAAATATAGAGACCGTGGGATGCGCACAGCTGTAGCAGTCTTTCGCCCTTGTCAGTGCGTTGTGCCCGGACACCAAACTTAAATCCTAGCCGTCTATCATTCGGAGAAAGATGACCAAGCTGAGCATTGAAATCGCCCTCTAGTATAGTGATGTCCGAGTGTTTAGTTTGCCTCAGAAGGTCAACGAGGGCGTCATAGAACTCATCTTTGGTAACATCCGAACAGCTGTCCGTTGGAGCGTATGTCGATATAATGAATACACAACACCTTTATGATTTGTATCGACAAACTTTAACCGACGTATTGAGTCAGACAGCGCACAAGCGACTGTTCACTGGGATCCAATCGAGCAAGCATTGCTATGCTCTGGAACTGAGTGCGATTCCCACTCCAGCTTGACCGCGAGATTCAGCTTCAGCGTCACCAGAAACCCTGAGAGAGAAGCGCTTGGATCGACAGTTATCTAGAGGTGAGCTCAAATGGATAACCGTGCTAGAATCGTAGACTCACAGCACACATCAAGCTCCAGACTTGAGAGAGTACCAGCTAGAGCAGCGTGTTGACCGACTTGTCGGAGAGTGCAGACATTAAAGGCGACAATGTTTACCACTTGTCTTGGCCTCAGGAAACAATTATCGCCCGAAGGCACATGAAAGGCAGAAGAAAGAGGGGGGTAAAACAGTTGGAGAAGATCGGGATCGGTTAGTAATGTCACTTTTGAGAGACCAATAACTTCTGACTCAAAAGTCTGACCTGCGAGACAACATGATATAGAGTTTTCTTGGGGGACCCCACCCGAAACCAATGACTCGGGAGTCTGATTCACTTGGCAGTGAGAGACGTGCCTAGCCCGAGGGCGCAGTGAATAAGACGTTGATGTATGATTTCGAGCACTGCTGCGCGCAGTGGATGTACTCGAAGCTACATCAACCTTTTGGAGATACAAAATGTTTTTCGACTGTATTAGATAATGCGCCGGCGGTCACGGTCAACCGTTGGGCGATCGGAGTGCTCTTTGTTTAAGGGTACCTTTTCTAACCCCCTTCTTCCTGATACAGAAGACAACTATGAAAATAGTTCTGCTGTATGCCCATAGGATCGTGCTTCGCTAACTAAGTACTCCTACGCGGTCAGTAGTGTGACATACAATCCTATGAGTGTAACTGCTTTTCGTGTGACTGCTCCTCTTTGGCTTGTCTGACAAGGTTGCACCTGGAAGGACCGGAGTCCTAGTCAGCATAGCCCGCCGGATCAAAACAGTACACAAGCCCCACTACCTTGCCAAGGTAGCAGTATAGGTGTTCGCATTTTACGCTAAATACATACGTATATATATATATATATACGTATGTATTAAGCGTAAAATGCGAACACCGAATGATGGGTATTTATTGTGACGTTCCAAATCCACAATAGGGTCCGTTGTCAAACATAATTATGATGGAAAAAATTACACATCGGTTGCCGGCTCGTCAACATGTTTGTTTATTCTTCATTTTCGCCGTATTCATGCGGCCAATAGGGTATAGTAAGTGTTGAGATGGAAGTGTCCGTTGGAAGCATTGTGAGAGAAGATCGATTCAAGGACTAGTTGTTCTTGCTTTCCTTTTGCTAGTCCGATTACCTTGGTTCCCGCCAGTTTGACCCCGTGGCCTGTGGTTGCGCAGCGTTTCCGAAGGTGTGTATTCTGGGTTGTCCCTCTCAGCGCTAAGTGGTGTTTATGTGAACGTGTTTTCAACTGGTTACCAGTATCGCCTACGCAGGCTTGGTTGCAGTCGGCAAAGAATAGAGTATATTACATCTGCTTGTTTGTGGGCCTCAACTGGATCTTTGATTTCGCAAAGTTTATTTCGATGTTTGTTTGTTTGTCTGTGAGTGATTTTGACTCCAGATTGTCTTTTGTTGCACTCGGTTGCTTCCGAGACCCCGTTTACGTAAGACAAGGTGATGAATTTTTCTGGTATATATATATATATATATATATATATATAAGTAATTTCTCGTGGGTCGTTTCCCAGCGCTTGAACTGGTCGTACTATCTCCCCCGCACGCACTTCCTTTGGGAAAACGGAAGTCGATGTTATAGCTAGGGAATTGTATATTATTTTTGTGAGTAATCGTTTTCATTCACAATTGTATAACAGCTAACCGTATGTGTTCACTACTAATATTTTGTTATCGGTGTTGATGACATCGATTCTGCTACTGCTGCTGCTGCTGATGATGATGCTTTTTATTGCAACTGGTAACGAAATCTGGTTGTTCCACATACTATCTGCATTGGTACTACTGAGCACTTTTTTCGGCTGCTGGTAATAGTTTTTGTGAACTTGAGCAATTCCACTTTTTACTTCATTCGATAATACCTGAAGGTACTGGTGACGATAGCACGCAAGTCATATGTCGGCAGTTCGGTTCCGGACAGTCTGTCGGACGTGAGTGTGTTCAAAACGCCTTTGTTTTCAATCCAGCAGTATTGGCTGAAAAACTGTCCTCTGACGGATTGTCTCCTCATGAGTTGCATTCTTCATACAAAAAGCAACTAGACAGTTCGGTTATTTATGTCCCGGGCATGGAGCTGCTGGTTGATGATAGCGACTTGGCTCCGATCGATCAGATTTCCCGATTTGGCAAATCTCCTGTCTCCTCACCGGAACGACCGGAACATGAGAGTAATCAGTCAGTCGCACTGCTAGATGTTCCTTCCTTCAGCCAAATACCCAATCCAATGTATTCCAACGTGGCACGAAGGTAAGCCTGTTAACTTTTTTTTCCCCGTGGGCAGTAGGAGTGCGTTTTTTCCCTTTATCTTAACAGTTACATCCATATGCAAACCAATACCGTACGAACCAGTCAGTCCCGTTTGGTCCGCTATCTTTATTTTGTTCATCCCTCCTGAATGTCAGTGCATTTAAGAACAGATGTCGAATTTGTGCCGTGTATGTGTGGAATGTTTGTGTTGTGAATCCGGCGGTTCTTTACAAGTCGTATTTTTTTCGTTCTACGATGTTTACACTTTGCGGGACATCGGTTGTAAGAGCTGGCTAGTCGTTTAGAACATAGGTCGCCCGATATCACATTGCTCTTGCATACAGCATAGCAGTAGACGTCTGTGTATACGGATGATCAAACTTACCCAGCAGGTTGTTTTTTTATTGTCCCATTGACGGTCACTTAAATTACAGCTAACCTAACCATTTATCGGGCCCCACATAAACGGGCAAGCTAGCTCAGCGCCACGGGGCACGTCTCCAGGCTGCGGATTGGGGAGCGGTCTTCCACGTGGGGGCTAACTGGGAAGTAAAGGGGGGTTTTCCCGGCGAATAAGCGGTCGCGGACAATGAGCGATGGTGCTACCAGATAGTGGTGTATTCACGGTTGACAGCCGGGTCTCTTTTAAGATGCCACATAAGCCCTTTGATGGTTCTGTGACAAAGCGTACGTTACCTCGCTACAAGAGTTTCGGGTGCCTCAACGGGAGCACATTAGCTCCTGGACAGAATGTTGTCCGTTTGGCGTACTGACAGTCACAGCCCACTTTGAGTAAATCACAAGGATGGCGTGCAACTCACATCGGTGGTCAACGGCTCCAACAGGTAGGTAAGGTGTGCCGGATACCATGAATTGCTGGACCCCATTCGAAGGCCGTATGAACCAATTTGGTCACTGGCCCCCGGCAGTAGGTGGCATGCGTCTCGACATCCCTGTCGATGTTGGACTCCTTGATTGAACAGATTTATTACAGCATATCCGCCTTTGTTGGTGACTCTTTGAACCGCTGCGCTGCTTCTGTCGCAACTCTCTGCAGGTTGCATTAGGCATCCTGAATGGATGGACTCCATCCGAATGATGTATGTCCCCAACCGTTATTGGGTACCATCCCCAAATTGTCTGCGAATTCCTTGTTTTGCCCAGCTGGCTTTTGGTTTGGGGTGAGGCTCTTCAAGTTAACTCTCTGATAACTGGAAAGTGTTCTGCCCTCACAACTAGTAACTTAAACATATAACAACTGTAGATTTTGTTATTTTCTCATCACAACACTTTGATCGGGATGTTGGCGACGGGCTTTGTTTCCATGTCACGTTTTACCACACTGAACCATCTTGTCTCGTTTCTCTCTCTTTTGGTAGGTAACTTTACGTGGTGACCCCCAACCACATTTTCAGACACACACCAGAGACTTGCTTAATTTTCTGCTCGCCGCGGAAGTCAGCCGGAATGACAATGTGCCAAACACCAAGGCTCTTTTACTGGGAGGACTAAATCCCCCTACTTGAACACCATTTAAGCTTGCTATCCTTAATGTTCGAACACATGCAAACAAGTCATCAGGCAACGCTTGACCTTACTTTGGATACCCTCGCCATTGACATCTGGTGTCTTTCTGAAACACAGGTTCAAAATTCTAAGTCGTCATCACCGTAGGCAGCAATGTATCAGTGATTCTCACTGATACTTAACTGCCACACAACCATGAAGAAAAAAGCAAACCCTAAATAGGAAAAAAGAATACAGGGAGACGTAACTATCGAAAACAGCTACGTCTATATCCAAGCATCAAGGTGGTTAAACCTCGCAAACAAACAACCGAGCTGTAAATGAATGTGAGGCGTCTCCAACAAGACAGCTGTTCTATGTATTTAACACGTGAAAACTGTAAAGGGGTTGGATTAGACAAACGCATCGATACTAAGTCAACTAGGGATTCGCGGAAGACAGCGGCCAATCAGTGTCGACAAAGCGAGCAGACTGGTATGTCGGCGTGGGAACCAATCAGGACGGCACGCTGCTCCAGCGTCGGATTTTGCTATAACGAGTGTCGGATTAAAACAAGTTGTTTAAGTTCGTCACGTGTTAAAACAAACGAGCTACTAACGAAGTGAAGCCGACCAATGGGAAAGCTGAAGCGACGTCCCCAATTGTATTTCTTCATTTTACTAATACGTCTTG
>JTDE01009278.1:3268-17180 GCA_014338405.1 Paragonimus skrjabini miyazakii | reverse complement strand
GTTAGTTTCATGAAAATGCTGGAAACATTTTTCGTCACCGAACCAATACTTTTGGGATTTACCATTGATATACTGTAGGTACTTTGACTAAAAATTCGATTTTAAACTTTCCAAAATTATTGAAAAAACGAGGATTCGCGCCAAAATGGCCGTTGTGCATTTTGAGCGACCTTCAAACCGATTCTCGAAAAAACAGGTAATTGCCTTATGAATGGCTTAGTCCCCATGTTTTAATATTGTTTCATTCGACGGAAATATAATAACGTTTTCCTGCTTTATCACATTCAAATTTTAGTAAAACCATATGCTTCCACATGTATGAGATATTTTTCCATTATATTCCACCATCAATTTTCCCAAATAACGTGGTATGAATCTTTTGGTTTTCTTTTTCATCAATCCCCATGCCACTGAACTACCGCACATTCTTAGCTTACTTCTTCGGAGGATTAAAACAAAATGATGCCGTAGCTACAGAATTCTACATTTTAATAAACCGTAAATTTCCACAAAATTACAACAAAATTGGTGGCGAAAGAAAATTTTTCAACTGATGGATTACAGAGATATTTACGTTCTGTCGATTACACGCAGCCTCCCGATGGGTCTGAGAAAGCCGTTATGAAGGTTGCACGCACCCTCAATGATGCAGATGGTCAGGTCGCGAAGGAAGCTTTGACACTCATCTCTGCTGTGAAGCAGTCCCATAAGACGATCTACGGTTGTCATTTTACCCTTTTAACGGACCACAAGACACTTATCTCCATTTTCAGCTCAAAGAAGGGTACACTAGTGTACCATGCCAGCCGACTGCAGCGCTGAGCCACCATCCCCGACAATTATGACTTCGACATATTCTATCGTCGAAATGAGCATTTTGGCCTGGCTGTCGCCCTTTCTCGATTCAACATCCAGCGCTCCGTTGAAGGAGACACGGTGATCGCCACTGCATCTATCGAGAACGATGTACACTAAACGCTTTTCGATGCTATCCATGCAACACCGACTACGGCGTCTAATGTCAAACTGGCTTCGCAAACTAATCGCGCACTGCAACAAGCAATCAAACACGTTCTAACCCGATAGCTCTCAATTCCACCAGCCAGTGAACTCCGCCAATTCCAACTACGACGACAGTCCTTCTCAGTCGTCCACTCCTGTCTGATATTCGCCGATCGCGTCATCAGTCTTTCCTCGCTACGTCAATCTGTTCTTCGACAGTTTCATTCGGGACACCCTGATAAGGGACGTATGAAAGCGATTGCCAGGAGCTACGTCTACTGGCCTAGTCTCGACAACCAGATTAATGATCTGGTTAAGCAATGCAACAGCTGCCGCGAAGCCGCCAAGAACCCGCCCCGCGTCAAACCTCAGCTATGGAACCAACCCAATTATCCGAGGTCACGTCTCCATGTGGGTTTTACGGGATCCGTCAACGGTATGGTATACCTCATTCTGGTGGACGCATACTGCAAGTGGTCTGAGATCGCCCCGCCAACACACGCCACAACCTCAGTCACCATCTGCAACCTACAGCGCATTTTCAGCTAACATGGCCTTCCGGAGACGCGTTTGTCTCGGACAATGGATCGCAGTTTATCTCGGTTCAGTTCAAGAAATTTTGCACCCAGAACAACATTCGACATCTGCATTCGCCACCATACTACCCACAATCCAACGGTCAAGTCAAGCGTTTCGTCGACACTTTCAAGTGAACACTGCTGAAGTCTTGGTGGGAGTGGCCGACCGAATATGTGCTGCAAAGGTTCTTGCTCACGTACATAACCACCCCGAATCCGGAGACTCCCAATAGACTCTCGTCTGCAGAAGCTCTCATGGGCCGCAAGCTGAAGACAAAGTTCAATCCAATGTTTCCAGTGGAGAAACTCCCGGGAGATGCGCAGCACCTCTCTCGATGTGGATCTGCCGTGGGCGTCCTAGTCTATCCAAGGGACTGTCATCCAGGTCACCCCCACTGGGTGGCAGCAACAGTCAAGCAACGGAATGGTACAGTCCTTTACGACGTCAACGTCGGAAGCGACATCTGGGTATGCCACCGGAACCGACTTCACCCAGACCATTCTTCCAACACTGGACAATCTCAGAATCAACTGCATTTGGACCTGCTTCTCGGCACCTTCGAGATCAGTCGCCCAGCAGTACAAATTCCCGCAACGACTACCTCAACAACCGCAAATCCTAGACGGAACAGAGATCTGGCAGCCTTGCAACCTAGGCGATGGACACACACAAGCCTACCTACCCAATACAGCGTGATTCTCGTCAACGGCGGTACTAACAGTGCTCAAGAGGGGAGGCGTTGGGAAAGGCACTTTTTCCCAAAAACTCACATTATTTGCAAGAAAAGTGAATTTCTCCATTTTATGATAATTTGAACTCACACCAGAATTCTGGAACACCTGAGAAGTTGCGCTCACTTCCCATTAGTCTGTTCGGTGGCCTAGGCCCATGGCCACCCAAAACCTATAAACACAGTTGCTGTAAACCACTATTTTTCCCTCGGGCTGAGCAGCAAATAAGCCCGTTTGAAAGCCGTCAATTTCCTCACTTATTGGGGAGTTCTAAGTTGCAAGAGTTTGTTCCGATATTCGCGCTCTGATTTCCTTGCAATTTTTCAATATCGTTGCATTCGTTCGTGATAAAAGTTCTGCGTTTTTCTTGTCTTTCTCTATCACATGGGGCCGTAACACCCACGAAATTGAGTGAACTAAATTCCAACTAAACACTGCAATGTCCAAAGGACCCGGTCATATCTACGCAACTATCCTGAAGCCTCTGGCCAATTTGCTGCCGCCGCCCTTTGCCCAGCTGTTCAGTCTGGAAACAAGCCTTTATAGTTCCCATTTTAAAGATGGCAACCAATCAGATGTCGGAAATTACAGACCAATAACCCAGATTAGTGTCGTCAGCAAAATCTTTTAACGCATATTACGTGAGAGGATCTGTTGATGTCCATGCGAGCAGAAATCCTTCGAAGCGCCTTAACATGGCTTTCTTAAAGATAGATCTCGTCTCACCAATCTGCTGACGTTCTTATATACTGTCACGGAGAAGCTAGATAGAGAGGAATTGGTCGAGGTGTGCCACCTAGATTTCCAGAAAGCCGTTAACTCTGTCAATCACAGGATTCTGGGCTGGAAGCTACAAGAAGCCGGAATTTCCCCTAGAATCTGTAGGTGGATACAGACGTTCCTAGTTGGAAGGTCGTGCAGGGTGAGAGTAAGAGGAGTACTGTCAGACAAGGGTTATCCGTTAGGTGGAGCATCTAAGGGGTCAATCCTCAACCCTCTACTCTTCCTGGCATACATAAATGACTTGACCGACAACCTGGTCAGTCCATGTTACCTGCATGCTGATGCCACAAAACTGGTGGGAAAATGTAATGGACAAGTGGGTGTGCGCCGGACCCTCGTCCACTAACAATTTGATACGTCTTTCCTAAAGAGCAGTTGAAAAGTAGTCCCGACAAGCATTGAACTGCAGAACACAGTGTGGTTTGGGAACAAACCGTAGATTTTCAACACTGTTTGGAAATTTGTTAAGTAGTTAGCTCTAGCCTAGAGTTGGACCAACGGCAACAACCAAGAGGAGAAAGGAAAGATGCGCAAGGTGGGCTACAGCCCACTCGGCGGTACTCATAAGCTCGCCAGGCGAAAAGTGTGTGGAACCTGCCAGTGCTTTACGACACGCTCGAACAGGTCCGTGTCAAACAATACTGAATAATGGAATAATACATGAGTCGTTAAGAAAAGGTCAAGCATTTGTCGCGTGCAATTAGTTGCACGACTGAAAAAGTGGCACTGAGTTCGAATCAGGCCTCCGATAGCAAGCGTACACACAATCATGCGTACAGAGCATAAAAGCGGGAAAACACGGCTGCAACCGGGATCCTAAGAGGAGCTACACGTTCGCTGGTCACTACACAAGCCTTCCCTCCGTAAGGGTGGCGGTAGACAACCTTCGATCATGTGACCGTAGGTATCGACGCATGGGCCACTTCCTTGTGATTTTGTTGGTGGCACTTCCGATGCCATGAGTACGTACACAAAAAACCTAAGACCACAAGGTTCCCCTCCTTGTGCTACTGCGCCAGTCTAAGGTGAAACTAGCCCAAAGTGGAATTGGTGTGAACTGCCGAGCTCAGTGTACAGACTGGTGAATATGGCAGTGTGAATAAGAAAGTTGCGTACTTCCGAGGTCGTCGAGTGATTACATGGAGAACAGTCGACGATGGACTGTGTTCGCATGGATGATGACCGTGGTGTGGCGAGCCCCATATGAAAAAGAGACGGTCGCGAGCCACATCGGCGATGATGCATGCTGAGGCCCAGTGAATGCGTGTATGTATAGCGCAGAGCGGAGGGCGGTTGGGATATTCCATTGTCGATTTGCTAGTTGGTTTATTCCAAAACGATGCGGTCGAAGTGCGTCAGTTGAGTGGTTGCTTAGACCCGACATAGGTAGTATCATGGTACTTCCTTCCAAGCCACTAGTCTTCTAAAATGTAAAACCCTGAAAGGTGCAAAGTGCAAGGTGTATAACCTCTGCACACCGGAGGTTTTTGTGCGTTTTTGCCCATTTTTCTGGACGATAATTACCGTCGTTGGTTATAATGTGGGCTAGAATCCATGACCATCCTCTTTTCCAATGAAATTAGGAATGTACCGTTTGCCGTTTTATTGACTCTGGTTCGTTTTTGTTTCGATTGTGCACAAAAACTGAAGAAAAACCCAATTTGTGAACGAAACCAGTTTGCTAAAAGAAAATGCTGAAACCTGCAGAAAGATATTCACAACCGACAGAAAACTTACAAACAAAGAATTCAGTCCTCATCTGAGAGGTGATAATATGCCACGTAAACCTGAGAAAGCACTGTTCGTTATAAACAAGCGGACGACAACTGCACAGTCTTAAATTATAAACAAATATCGGTGGTCAGATACCTGAAGACGGTTCACGTCTTCTACTCTGATAGGCCAGGTTTCGTTGCCGGACAGTAATACAGCCACTACAGTCCAACACTGTATGTCGGAGAAATCCCTGGAATTGTTAGAAGCTAGAAGGTACATTCCTTCTGGCAGTTCACATGACAAGTCAAGGTGGGTTGCACAGCAACGAAACCTGGCCTCCCGTAATCGAAGACGTGAACCGTCTTCAGGTATCTGACCACGGATGTCTGCGTCCGATCGCTCGTATCGAGTGATATTATCCAGTAAGCTACAAGGAAATTAGGTAGCGGGTATTTGGTGATGATTTTCGAGCGAACTTTTGTTTAATTCATACATTTGCATGGACTTAGATGGTTGGTTCATGTGCTTAGAATGCCAGCTAATCGATTGTCACACCGAGCACTGTTTGCCGACGCTGCGGTCGACAGGCGCAGGGCGCGAGGTGGACTGACGATGACCTGGCGTAAACAAATGAAATCGTTCATGAAGGGGTTGGTCACTGTAGATCGAGTTCGTCTCCCGGGCTGGGACCCTCGCGACTCACAGAGTCGGTGGCTTGAGACGTTAGGCCAGATGGCGGCTAATTGAGATCATTAGCGTGAATGTTGCCGTTATTTGTCCGAGTTTTCTGCAAAGTGGCAGCATTTAATGACGCGAGGCAGTGAAAGCCGCGAGGGAGCTGTCTTCCTGATGACGGCTTACTTTCATCTGCAGCTCGGTTGTTTGTTTGCAAGGTGTAGACGCCTGGATGTTGTATGTTTGAATATAGACGGAACTTTTTTTAATAGTTAGGTTCTTCTCCTCTCCCCTTATTTTCCATCACTTTTCCTATATAGTGATTTCTCCCTTCGTGATTGTGTGGCAGTTAAGCATCAGGGTGAACCACTGATGTATTGCTGTCTACTATAATGATGATTATTTTTTGAACCTACACGCCTTCGTACTGTATGCTACAGTACATGCTTCACGAAGCGCTTGTGAAATCTCAGTCCAGCAGCCACTTTGATTTCCGCGATGTGAAGTACTGTGACAGCTTTCTTACCTGGTTTGTTACTTATTTTTACCGATGACATAAGCAGTTTCTCAACAGCCTGACCACCAATAACTGACTGTTCTGTGGCATATCTGAGGCGAGGCCAGATTCGGAGAGGAATAGCTCCAAGTATAACAATGACGTTCACGGTGCCTAAAACTAGTGCTGGCTAAAAATAGCTCATGCTCAGCGCACAGATGTAATATGCACCCTCCATTATCCGAGCTGTGTGATGTTATCCAAAACCTGCGACCTAAACGAGACTCGGCTTCACCAAGGCGGTCGACCTGGGCGTTCATATCTCCGGCCAGACCGACTATATTAGAGCCATATATCGACCGAAGGAGAACGGCCAGATCTGAGTAAAACGCGTCCTTCATGTTGACGTCACTACTCAGTTAGAGCATAAGTAGACAATAAAAATATTTCTGGAAGTTTTGTGGCCAGGGTTGGACTGGACAGAACCTTCCAAGCGGGCGACGCATTCTACTGTTTACATTAATCCCGTCTACCAACGCGGCTGAGACCGTAGTGCTGAGGAATATACCTGCTTCGGCCTGACCTATAAATGCGGCTGTGCAGTCATCCGAAGTGTATAACCAGTATCAGATATTTAATGCGGGTGTTGCAAGTTCCATACTTTGAATATTGTCCTGGATTCTGGTCTCTAACATCTGGAACACATCGAAATTCAACGACTTTAACGTTCACACAAGAGCGGTTTGCTGACCTATCTGTTTTAGCGTGTGAACGTTGAAAACATTTATGTTAATTCACATCCTGATGGCTAAATTTGATAAGATAGTGGGAGAGGGGTGAATGGTAACATGTTTTTGCAGATACGGCGACACAGGTTATACTGCTAGACGGCCGATGCAGCATGGACTTACTGTTGTTGGATTATTAATGGTTGTATGTAGGCTGAGATACTGCCAGGACACCCAGATCTAAAGAGAAGAACCGTCAGGGTTACAAGCCAAATCCTTTGGATCAAAAGCTTGCAACGCAAGGCAGCGGGCGGGTGGCACTGTACAGGAACGGGTACATTTTACGGAAAAAGATGCTTGCCTTCCTCCGACCCCTAACCAGGAAAAGCACGAGACCGTATTTTATCAGACCTCTACCTGCTGGCCTGCCCGTTGTAAGTGACTCCATCGGTGTGGTGGCCACACCGTCCAGTTTAGCCAAATAGGTCATGGAGATGCGCAAGCCGTCACACCACGTCAAGTTCCAGTCTCGTTGTGGCAGGGTAACCTGGGTTAGCCAGCTCAGATTAATTGGAATTGGAAACTGTCTTCGAGTGGAACTGGTATCGTCGCTGATCAGATACAGGTACTTTTCTGGGTTGAGGAGTGGGTCCCACTTTGCTAACCAATCGGAAAGCCTTATTAAACCAGACGAGACGACATCCAGATTTAGATATCGGACAATCTGCACGCCATCAGCAAACACATAATATAGAGTTAGGGTCAGCCTGACACGAATGCGCCGCCAGAATTTTGATATTTCTAGCCGTTATTCACGTGGAACGGAGTAAGACTCAATTATTTTTGTGCGAGCTCGCGTAGCCAGTAAGACCATTCACTTCGATTAATACTGATCAGTTTCTCACGTGGATTCACAAGCATCTGGCGGCGAAACACACCGCCGATTCGGAGTCTGTTTGTCCGTGTTTTCAGTTCAGTTAAGTTCGAATCACATAATTTGAGGCTAGTAACCGTTTGATTTCCAGTTTCTTGCATCAGTGAGCTCCGATGGTCCCCCCGTGCCATGTCGAACGGGGAAGACAAGCTTCCTTTCGACAATGTTTTAAAATTTTCGGTGGTATGTAGAAAACACTACATTATTATATAGGCATCAAGGATTTTCTTCATCGAGGCCCCATCAGGACTATGCAAGCGATCTCTTGAAAGCTGGAGAGTAAATGATGGAAGGAAGCGGTATTGGGATCAGTGTCAGCAGTCATGGCGTACTCAGATTAATAGACAGGTTCAAAGCCAATGCTGGAGCTTCCATGTCTCCGTCCAATTCCCAGATGGCCAAAAAACTTACTGGTTACGGTTAAAGAACAGATAAGGAGAAACGGATAACTAAATAAAGAAGCCCTGTGCAAATTTTCCATATCTGGTAATAAAAAGAGGTGAGAAGCATAACGAAGATGTCGACGGAGGAAAGAAAGGGCTGTAATCAGGTTAAGTAGATCTCGGTCACCTTATAATCACTCCATATCCAGAAATAACGCCAGCTAACAAGCGTCAAGCTTACGCTTAAATTCGGTAACTGTGGCGGTCAACGCCACCTCGGACGGTAATTTGTTCCAATTGTTTACAGCTCTGCATGAGAAAAGTTTGCCCGAATTTGAGTTCTAGCTTCTTCCTTCGCAATCTTTAACTCGTGCTCTCTAAACAGTCAATTTTCGCTGCAAGTAAACAGCCAATCTCCTGCCTTAGACAATCCACTCAGGATCTTGAAGACTTCCGTGAGATCTTCGCTTTTCCGTTTTTTCTTTAAGGGGAATGGATTAAGATGCCTACGTCCATTCCCAGAAGTTCCACAAAGAACTTCGTAAGTCTACGTTGCACCCTCCCAAGGATCTTAGCACCCTCGACCTAATGAGGACACTCGGCCTGCACACGATAGTCTAGATGTGGTTTCACCCAAGCCATATACAGAGGCACAAGAACGCAGGGCTTCCTTGAGGCCACTGTCTTTTTCACTTGATGGAGCGCTAGATTTGCTTTGCGGGCTGCAAACGTACACGAAGTTGACAACGCAAAGTCTTCATTGACTTGAATTTCTAGGGTGCTCACCTCAGTAGAGTTCGGAATGAGCACGCGTTGCCCGGATCTTCCTACCTATCCAAGAGAGTCCTTGGTCTCGACAACCGTAAGTTGTTTACATTTCGCAGCATCTAACGGGAGTTCCCAGTCAACTGTCCATTGGTGGATTTCATCAATGTCTCACTACATCAGAGATTTGCTGGGGCATCCCACGAGTTTCACATCATCTGCAAACATGCAGCAGGGACTGCTGATCCTCTTCGCCAAATCATTTATGTATATCAGGAACAGTAGGGGACCTAAAACTGACACTTATGGGACACCACTGGTGGCACGCGCGGGGTGTGACTCGGAGCCTTACACCTGCACATAGAAACTCCTATTATGCGGGAAGACCTTCACCCATGCTAAAATACCAGGTGATATATTAAATGCCTCCAATTTTAATAATGAAAGTCTCTGATTTACGGAGTTGAAAGCCTTGCTAAAATCTAAAAAGCAGACCACAACATAATCTCCTTTGTCAAGCCCTAGGGCAATTTCATCAAAGAAGTCACTAAGTTTGAAAGGCAAGATCTCTTACTTACAAAGCCATGTTGCTAAGTCGCCACTAGTCTATATTTAGTGACATGTTGCGCTCTCTTGTCATCTAAGATCCGTTCAAATACTTCTGAGACAACTGACTTAAGGTTCACAGGCCTGCAGCTTGAGAGCACTTCTCTGCTGCCCCCCTTTGCGTATCGGTGTGATAGCGGCTGCCTTCCAATCCGCTGGCGGTTCGACTTCACCCACAATGTGTTAAATAATCCGATCAAAAGAGCATCTAATACATCGAGAATTGGTCTTAGAATTGCCGGCTGAATGTTATCTGGGCCCACCGTCTTTCTAACATCCAGCTTAACCAACTGACCTCGCACCTCTTCAGCAATGATCACCACTTCTTTCATGGTGGGTACATCAGGCGCGACGTCAGCATGCAATGGACTGTCACCATCTTTTGCATGCACCTTCTGAAAAAAACTGGAACGTGGACGCGCCCTCTTCTTGTTCGTTACTGAAATACCCAACGTAAACTCAGATGGAGGCTTTGGAGCGGACGTAATTGGTATACGCTTTTGGGCTTTGCTTGGCTCGCTTAACCAAGTTCTCCCCATATGTCAGTCGGCTCTCCCGCTGAACCTGACTGGCCTTGCACTGCACCCATCTGTGTTCCAGATGGCGCTTATGTCCGTCCGTCAAACAAAAACAAAAAAACTGTTTCCTGCTTTTGTTTAACCGATCGATCTATCGGATGTTTGTATTTCCTTGTAGCGCGATATTTCAGTTTGTGATTTTCGTTCTTGCACTGACAGCCGTTTGGACTGTTGTATTGCATTTTTCTGTGTGGACTTGCAAAAGGTGTTTGTGTGCTGAATGATTGGCTGCATTTCGTAATGTACGTTCTATCACGGCTGGCTTCTGACAGGTTGATTTTGGTTGAAGTAGTTCCGTGTTTCTGCATGGATATTTGTACGTTGTTCTTTCAGCGATTGTTTTTCGTTGTCGGCTGTGGATCTTGCACTTTGTTTTGTGTGTGGTAACTGTCTGTCGTCGGGCCAGTTAAATGGTGATTATCCTTACATTTGTGAAGCTGAGGACTTGTGTGGTTTGTGTCCGCTTCTTGTTCGCATTCACGTTCATGTTCGTTTTCCGATCGACTTAATCGTTGCATGTGATTGGCTTCATGATCTGACAGCTGGTGAACGGACGTCTTTTCCTCAGTTGTACGGTTCAGTTTCATGTGGTGCATGGTTGATGCGCAGCTCGTGTATACATTTCGCGCGTGCGTTAGAGACCTGCTTACAGGACTGGACGTGTTTGATTCTGTTTTTGGTGGTGCTTTTGCGGTGTGGACATATTGTTAATAGTCCAGTGGACGATAGATGTGCAGGAGACGCTGTATGATTCGTTGAGTTCTCGGTGTAATGTGTGTGTCCGTGCGTTTGTGTGGTAGGTTGATTGACGACATTTGGCTGTCTTGCGGCGTGAATCATGTTCTTGATGGAAGTGAGTTTTGAATTCTTCTGAATCATTGTCCGTGGGTACGGTGAAGTTTGTTTGACAGCCTGTTCCGCATTTGACTGTGTCATTTTTACCGATGGTTTTATTCGCGAAGTTTAATATGTGTGATTGGCTGAAGTTGTGTTGTGTATGACGGTGACTGAGAGAGTGAGCGTAGTCAGTGAGGATGCGTGTTGCAATGGCATGTTTATTCTAGAGTGTTGAAGTGATTGTTGGGGTGTGGTTCGTGTGCATGCACCAACGAAGGCAATGGGTAGCGACATCGCGTGATAGATAAGCTGCCGTCTGTTTGTATCATTGTTTTCTTCTCTCTCCTTCTGTGTTTGTGCTGGCCTTTACTGTTACCCTGGCGCGGTGGTCCGGCTTTTGTGCTGCTTTGCTCCGGAGGGCTGTGCTGAATGCGACTTCGATCGTTACAAGTTAAACCATATCAGACTGGCCAAAGGGGAGCAACAGACAAAAAGCAGATACGTTCGTTGTGTATGATGTCAGTGTGTTGTGTTTTAGATCAGTTTGATATTTTCTTGCCTGATCTGATTCTGTGTATGCATGATCGGTTTGTTTGTGCAGTGTTATCTCTGTATGAATGTGCCGAATGCCTTGGGTTGCGACTGTCGAGCCTGTTCTGGATGGTTGATGCTGATGCGTATGTGTGCGCATGTGTCGTTCGCTGCTTGCGGTCCAGGTTTTGAGCTAAAGGCTTTGGTTGAGGGCCCTAATCATTCTACTGTCTAGGTCTGGACGTTCCGGTAGTAACCAAAGCCCATAAAAACCATGATCGTGCAACAGAAACCAAATGCCATGCTACATCGGTCGCCGCGCAAGCTAAACCAGGTCGCCCTATCTGCCGAACATGGCAGGGTGAATAGGCGGAAATATGCCACTGCCAGTCACTCGCTCTCATACTATTCACCCAATATTGATCACCGAGCAGATAATGCTCACTCAAGTTTCATTGACCCAAAGACCAACTTAAAACAGGCCCGGAGACGCACGACGCTCTGTGTTGGAGCATGGAATATGTGCATGTTGGCGGATCGATGCAGCCCAAAAGGACGGCCAAAACGGCGCATTGCACTGATCGAGATGGACTTGTATAGCTACGGGATCAACGTAGCAGCCTTCAGTGAGACAAGGCTTGGGGACCACGGTAAGGTACAAGAAACAGGTTCTGGGTACATCTTCAACTGGATGGGTTACCCAACGTACGGTGCTCGGTAGCATGGTGTCTGTGTCATAGTCACTGATCACATCATTGCTTTGCCAATAGGTGAACCGCACGGCATCAACCCACGCTGCTTTCGATGTGCCTGCGAATCGATCGAGGTGAGTGTGCCACATTTATAAATGTTTATGATCCAAGTATGTTTCACACTGATGATTCTGTGATCAACTGTCTGCCACAATCCGTTCGTTGCCGGTGACTGGAACGCTTGGGTCGGGCGCGACTCGGTAGGTTGGCCGGGAGTCCTTGTACCCTATGGCATTAGTTCAGTGAACGGGAACGGTAATCGCCTGCTCCGCCTATGTACTACTCACGAGATGGCTATCACGAACACCCGATTCCAGCTGGATGCGGGCAATATCACGAGGTGGACCCACTCACAAAACAGTTATCACCATTTGCTTGATTACGTGATTGTGCGACAGCGCGACATTCGTGAAGTGCGTATCACGCGAGTGATGGACGGCGCAGAATGTAGCACAGATCACCGGCTAGTCAGGACCAAATTGTTTATCCATGTTTGTAGGTCTGTTTATTGTAGATCTTTCGGACAACGGCAGAAGTTGGAGATTAAACAATTGAAGAACTGTGAGATGAAGACTGCTTACCAGCGTGCAGTTGTCGCTCGTCTGCACGACGTTTCCGTATCCATTACCATTGAGGGTATGTGGCAATTCATCAAGGAACACGGTCACGACGGCAGCCACAGAGACGATCGGTCTCAAACGTCAGAAACATCCGGACTGGCTTGACGATAACACCATGTTTATCGTTGAATTGATGCGAGAGAAGAGTGTGGTGTTTGCTGCCTCCACAGTGAACCCAGACAATGGAGCGAAGAAAACCACGTTCCGGAGTATCCGTCGTCAACTGGCCGAGCGTGTCCGTGGAATCAAGCAGAACTGATGGATGAAGCAGTTTGTGTGGATGCAGGGCTTCGTAGATCGTCGACAACATAAGGAGTTCTATGATTTGCTCAAAGCGATCTTCGGTCCATCGGTCCAGTCTACTACAACAATGGTAACCAGGGACACCAGCTGTTTTTGCACCCAGCCAGATGACATCATGAAAGTGTGGCGCAACCACTCTGCTAGCTTACTAAACCCTCTTGCTACCATTGACTGGGTGACCGTGAACAGCCTGCCGCAACAGGATACCAAATCTTCACATGCTCCAGCTTCGGACTTATTAGAATTGCAAAGAGCTATCAGGCAAGTGTGCAATGGGAAAGCTGTAGGCGAATATGGATGGCCAGGTGAAATCCTGAAGAATGGCGGACCGGCGCTGGAAGGTGTACTGCTTCAGCTGATCCACTCCATATAGGAGCGAGAGGTGGTGTCACGAGATTTCAAGGATGTTCTTATTGTACCCGTGTTCAAAGGTAAGAGTAGCAAGCAATGCACTGACAGCTATCGGGTCATAAGCTTGCGGATGAATACGAAAGTCTTAAAGACAAACGTTCGGCAATGGTATCGTTCGCCGGTATGGTGTTTCACGGCCGAAACGAGTTGGAAATTGTCATTTAGGCGCGAAAAGATTTTTCACATGTTTCCTGAAATATTAAAATGTATATTACGGGACATATATATAGATTTCTTCGAGTATACTAGTAGTGTTGCAATAGAAAAATCAGCTGTACCTAAAAATGGCACATATTCGCACTTTTGTTAGAAAAAATGTCGTCATTTTTTTCCATATATGCTTAATGTTGGCTTTCCTAATCAATTTTACGTTCTGAAAATGCTTCCATTGGAAGTTTCATGGTGGAATACATCTTTCCGTTTCGTAGAAACGCTCAATTTTGCGCGGTTTTGGAGATATAATAGAATTTGTAATTTTCGAC
>JTDE01009276.1:0-11769 GCA_014338405.1 Paragonimus skrjabini miyazakii | reverse complement strand
ACGCAATCAAAATGTATGATTACCATGTGCTCCAAACGCTTCAAATACAAATTTCTCATCACTTCCCGCATGTGTTTGTTCTCCAAATTGTTTATGGTCGAAGCCATTCGGAGGGAGCAGCTACTGGTGTGCATGCACGCTTAGACATTGTTCATGGCTTAAGTCAATCGGGTGGAGCGGCTACTAGTGTGAATGCATACTGTATTTTCAGTTGTTGTTCATAGCCTGTTATTCAATTTCGCAGAACATATACCTTTCCTAGTGGCTAAAGTCAGACGAACGACTGGGTACATCAAGCATTCCTTCCTCCTTCCTGCATTTCGAATACATGTTTGTGAACTGCGCGTACGACCCCAACTTGAGCACTGCACGTTCTTTTATAGTCTCCTGCACAAGTCCAACAGGCTAGCTCTGGGGAATCTCTTACTTGCATCCGCGAGAGGTCTAGCGGGTAATCCGTCTTCTCCGAACTACAGAGAACGCCGGCAGACGCTTACACTGGATCTTCTTTAGCTACGGCAACTCAAGCTGAACCCTGCACTCATATATAATTTAGTTTGTGGCAACAAATTCAATGTCAAGTTTTCGATTCGCTTACAACCTAGCTGAAGGTACGAACTCAGGAACAAAGAATTTACTTTGACAGCTTTGAAATCCCGTAAAACTCTGCGTTCAATTTTTTTCCGGTGAACTATTCCTACATTCGAAACAAAATCCCACAGGCAATTAGAACCAGTAAGAATATCCATCAATTCGAACGAAGCTTATGAACTTTCCTGACTTTAGGGAATGTCATGTCCATTTTCAAATTGTGCCTGCCTGAAGACGATATATTTGAAATCTCACCTAATAACATCTGGGGATAAACCCTGTATCGCAGGATACAACGCGACGTTCACTGCAAACTGACTAAAGATATCAATCTTATCACGGGAGCGGAATAGACCTTGTGCAACGTTGTCTAAAACTTGCAGCTGAACAATAAAGCATGTCGAAAATCAACACATGTGGGTGTCAATATACACTCATCCGGTTGGTATTAATTAAATCATCCTGGTAGGTCTTATTTCATACTCAATGATAAATGTTGTATTCAAGAACGATGTAAAATACCGGTAGTAAGTAAGTTTTATTAGAGCAACCGTTTTCACGATACGTTACGGAAAACCTGTCAGTCCACACAGCACGGGCATCCGCTGCCCGCATGTGTCATCGATTGCTTGAGGGTCAGAGCAGTCTGTTTGGCCAACTGCATTGCTCACTGGCATTCGATTGGACACAACACCACCTCCGCCCTCCGCGTCTGCCATTCCGTATTTCAGCGTTCGATATTTTGTCCGTATCGATCTTCGTGGAATACTTTGAGTTCTTGGTATTTGATCGCTTACTACCGGCTCAGCGATTGCGGGTTCTTCCCTAGGTTTCATGTTCTTTAACGCAGTATACACCCGTCTTGCATTGACCATTGAATTGTTATCCAATATGCAGGTTCCTGGAGCTCTCACTTCTCTCACTGCCACCGATGCAGAAAGCGAACTTTCGCCTTTTTTATTGTGTTTTTTCACTCTCACGTAAATGCCAACTGTACATTGATTTCCCGCTTTTTTGTAGCTCTTGGTACCTTCTCATCTTTTCCAATTCTTCTTGATTCATTACCGATCTTTGTATGTGCGCCGCATTAAATTTCGTTCGTATCTCCCTACCAAACATTAATTTCGCTGGTGTCACACCTGTAGCAGTATGTGGTGTGGTTCTGTAAGCTGCCAGTGATGTCAGGAACACTGAGTCCCAAGATTCACCTTCTAATCGAGCTGACTGTATCGTTTCTTTCAGAGTTCGATTCAGGCTTTCCACCATTCCATTAGCTGAAGGATTGTATGGAGCAGTTCGCACATGACGGATATCATGCTGACTCAAAAACTGACTGAATTCGTAGCTGCGAAACTGTGGTCCATTATCAGTTACGATCTCCTTCGGTAAGCCGAATCGAGCGAACAAGTGTCGTAACCAGTTAATAATGACAGTCGTTATAGTCTCTCTAAATAAATGAGCCTCCGGCCATTTTGTATAAAAGCAAGTAGCCACAAGAACATTATTTTTGTTTTGCGGAACGTTTTCAAACGGGCCCATTAGGTCTATTGCCAACTTCATCCAAGGTTGCATTGGGTATCCGATCGACTGTATAGGGGCACCGATAGGTTGAAGGCAGTAATTACAGAGACCTAAAAATCATCTCACTTCGTCACTTGTTTGTGGTTTAGGACAATTCAGAATTGCAAATGTATTTTTGGTACATGGCTTCACACCTGCGTTCGATATGGTATGGCTTAGGAACTCGATGTCATGTACAGCAAATTGGCATTTTGTCAGATTCAACCGAAGTTTCAATTTATTTAGACGACTGAGAACGGCGTGTAGTTCGCATCATGTTCACCTGCGGATTTACCGAAAACACAAATATCGTCCATGTATACCACATATCCGGTGAGATGGGAAAATGAAGGTGTCATTAACTTTTGCCATGCGGCAGGGGCGCTGCTCAATCCCATAGGAAAGACTTTGTACTAATATAAACCATCCTGTGTTAAAAATGCCGTAGGGGATCGTGACTCTGGTAGAAGTGGCATGCGATAGTAGGCTTGGGTGATACCCAACTTAGAAAAGAACTTTGCACCCGACATTTTAACAGTAAGTTCATCTGCCGTGGGTAAGGGAAACTTTTCTACAATAATGTGTCTGTTCAGAGCACAAACAAACGCGTACTGTTCCGTCCTTCTTGAGAACCGCCACGAGTGGGTGGACACATCCCGAGCACTGAATTTTCTCAAGCGAATCATGTTGAAGCATTTTATTCAAAACGTCCGAAATCAACTCACGCTTGGCTAACGGCGTAGGACGAGGTTGAGCAATTGCCAATGGTACAGCGTTGGGTTTTAAACGTATCTGGTGCATAGCGATTCAGCGATTGATACACGGGTTCGAGGCAGAGGCCCAATGGTCCCGGATTCAGTCGGTTTTGCTTGTTCAATGTCAAGCGGGCGTCTGTTGATCTGAAAGGCATTCAGTGAAAACAGGGTGTAGCACCGCTCTTGGGAGTAACAGTGAATATCAAAAAACAAGCTAAGATTACTGGCATAAAAGAAATTTTGGAAAATGAGAGTCAAGTAATGTTTTGAAGCGATCGCTAGAAGCGCTTCTGACGACCTCAACAGAAAGACTGTTCCAGAAGTTAATAATCCTGTAAGAAAAACACTGCTGTCTAAGAACGGTCCGAGGGCGAAGTTTGAAAAGCTACATGTTATGTCCTCACCGACCGTCGTCATTCGCTACGGTGAAGAACTGATCAACGAGGCCTACTCTAAAGAGGAAGTGTGTGAGAATTAAATCACCGCGGAGCCGTCGAAATTCAAGTGGGTAAAGATGAAGAATTTCGAATCGAGACTCGTACGCGACATTACTGAGACCTGTGACTAGTTTGGTAGCCACGCGCTGGACACGCTCAATGGCTAATTGTCTTCCTTCAGGCCGGTGTAAACGACCTGATTAGCGTACTCGGGGAGCGGCCTTATATAAACCTCGTAAAGCGTTTGGAACGCTTTCTTGTCTATGCGGGGAAAAGTGCGCTTAATCATCCTAAGAGAAGCAAACTCTTTTTTCGCTGCCATCTCGTGGTGATGCGAAAAGGATAAGTTAGACGAAAGCCAGATGCCCAGATCTTTCTTCAGATCGATTTTCATGATATCTACTGTGCCGAGTGCACTATGAATCACGAAGGCGTTGCCAGAATCTCCACTGAGTGACATATGTGCGCACTTACTGTCATTTAGTGGGAGACTCCAATCGTCCGACCAACGTTTAATCGCGTCAAGATCAGTCTGTAGTGCACTGGGATCAGTGGCATTCGAGATTTTTAGGTCATCGGCATATAGGAGGGCGTTGCTGGAAATATTATCCGGAAGGTCATTTATATAGATCAGAAATAACAGAGGACCTAGCACTGACCCTTGGGGAACTCCCAAGGAAATGAAAGAGGGAGATGAAAGGTCTGATCCGGTTTTAACTCTAAACGTTCTGTTATCAAGGAAAGAAACAATCCAGCAAAGAACCTCTCCTTGAATACCATAGGCTTCCAGTTTGTGTTTCAGGGGCATTTGTTGTAATTAACCTTGTGTTTTGAACTTCCGCACCGGTAGCACGCCGCATGTTTCGAATAATTCAAGCAGAAACCCGTAGTTTCTTTCACACGAGAAATCGCCGCAGATTGGGATATCGTAGAAAACAATTTATTTTGATCATCGACCTGAACCTTGGCCCTTGCTTGATCGCAAGCCCTCTCTCATGTAAGTTTCACTGAATTCTCGACCAATAATGTCTCTCGAATCCTTGAGTCACGAACGCCAGAAATCAACCGTTGTATCAGCAGAACTTCCTCAATTTTCTTTTGCGGCACCGTACAGTACTCATATTGGCGGACTGAACAAAGCAGTCTAGAAATAAATTCGTTCAAATCTTCTCCTGCCGCTTAAAGTAACGACGAGAATTTGAACTGTGAAGTATAAGTATTCATCCGTAATCCCTAATGTTTGTCGAGATCAGCTAGCGCATCCGAAAATGTAACTTTCGACTGTAGGTTTAGGGCATCGAACAACCGTCTACCTTCGTCCCCCGATCTCAATCTCAGTAACTCCAACTTGTGACCCTCAGTCAGTTTGATTTCACAGTTGAAAACTGGCAACATTTCCACGTAATCGATGAATATAGATTCCCATGACGTCCATTTTTTGGCCGAAGGTTGCACGAAAGAATCGGTCCAAAATAAATCCGGGGCTTGTATTGAATTTGACATAATGCAGGTTTGAACGACCGACGCCAATCGCTGTATTCACGAACGACGGAAAATACCAGTAGTAAGTAAGTTTTATTAGAGCAACCGTTTTCACGATACGTTACGGAAAACCTGTCAGTCCACACAGCACGGGCATCCGCTGCCCGCATGTGCCATCGATTGCTTGAGGGTCAGAGCAATCTGTTTGGCCAACTGCATTGCTCACTGACATTCGATTGGACACAACAATAACCAGTTGTTTATAGTTGTTGGTCAGTATGCAAAAGCTTTGCAGGCTAAAACTGTTTGAAAAATTATATATACTTATCCTGTTCATCTCATATTATTACATACAAATCTCGCGTTATCAGTCCTGCCTCCTCCTTTACTAGTAGACCACTTGGCATTCTTTCCGTGTTGTTAAATCTTCGTTCCATTCTACATATCGGCCGTGTATACCAAACCGACATTGGAATTCGGCTGTAATCCTATACCAGGAAAAGCTGTTAATCGATCTCTTTCCGCGTTATGCGCTAACAACTGTTTGTTAATGCTATATATTTTATTAACTAACACAAACTCAAATTTTATATGTACGGTTTGGTCAGAATATAACATATTCCGTTATTCTTCACACTTCACATGAACATTTTACGTTCTTCCGTTTATCACGTAAGTTTGCTTTTCGTTCCTGACTCTATGATTAAATTTAACGCGAGAAACATTCCATGTCGTCCGGACACACAATGAGCGCTTTTAGTTGGACAGTTAGCGAGGTTTGCGAAATTCTGTCGATTTTGAAGAAATAACGGAGCTCATTCCAGAGGACCTCCCATTTTCCTGCAAAAACAGGCTTTCCTATCCCTCCTCATCTCGACAGAAGTTTCCACTTATTTTTCCGAAACTATTTGCATCAAATACTGGCGATATTTTTCGACTGTTCAACTTCTCCATCCTCAAATGACCAATTTATGGCATAAACTTGACCATCAGCCCAGTGTTTACTTCATTAAGTGAAAGTTGGTATAGCTACTCAGCATTTTTTATCGAACATCAAAGAATGTGAGCACTATCTCTTTGGAAGCAAGTGTCCCAAATGATTCCCCATAAGCCGTAATTTCTTCCTCCTATTATGTCTGTTTTGTTACTCCGCTCACATAATTGGTGTATTATACAATTATTATTTATGTTTATGGTATGCATTCGTGCATATCGCGTTGCAATATGCAAATCGATCGCGTTCACTTGAGCGTATTTCTCACAGATGGGTTGAGAAGTATGCCAATTATTGTTACAATCGGATGAGGCAGCTACTGACGACAACAGTCTGCCAGTATTCCACCGATTCCTCTCTTACATGAATGTGTATGAATTACTGAAGACTATAATCAGTCCACCGGCACGTTTTTGGCACTCTTCTGCTAATTCAGGAGTCACATGTCTTAGCGCATTGTGGATGTGAGCAAACCTGATGACTGCTGGTCACTGTTTACATCAACCGCAGACTTAACTGATGGCTGCCAATATGGCTGAAGATTTTTAACCTTGTCGATACTGAGTCTTTAGAACCTCCATTCCCAACCCCGTGTGATTAATCAGCCGCGTTACTGGATGTGCATGTAACCGCAACACATGTGAATGGCAAGTAATCTGTTGATCATTGTTTTGGCTCCCCCGTATTTTTGTAGCTAAAACTCATTCACCGGACGCGATAGTCAGAACTCTGTTTCTTACTACTGTTGGAAGATAATGTCACCAACTTCGGAAGCATATTTTTATGTTCTGCCATGTTCCACCATGTTACTCTCCAGCGCTTAAACCGTCAATTATCACTTCTGGTGTTCCACGATTGTCTGATTGTGGGTCTTCAATGTGGTGTGATGCAAATGCTATCCGGGTCCAGGATATGCGCAACATCATCCCGAAGCATACAGTTTACGTTTATCTTTTTGTTTTCCCAATTTTGTCACAGACCTCTCATTGTGTTATGAGTAACTATCGCGTTTTAAGTCACACCTCATACCTTGCGATGACTGTTAACATTACTCCTTGCATAATTGCAGCCAAAGCTTGTCAACATAACGTGTCACTGAGAAATCTGTTACTAAAAACTGGTAGTCTATATCTTCGCCAACGTCAGAATGCAGCTAGGCTTGTCTGTATGTCCTCTTATTTGTAATCTTGTGCTTGCTTAACCTATAGACAACCAAATTTTGCTGCAGACGTTCCAGGTTTGTCTGAAAACACATCGTCATCCCACCTCAAAGTTTCCCAAGTCTAAGAACTTGTGTGAACAGAAAATATTGCAGACATATTCCAGTAAGCTGGTTGCAGTATATATATCACACCTTCAGTTTATCGCCAGCGTGCGAACTTGCCTATGCGCCAATACCACTTGCTATTCATACTTGGAAAGGGAAATCCCGCAAACCAACCCGTCAAACTGTTCCCAACTTCATATCCTACTGAAGAGTTGTAGATAGTAGAATAAACTTGGAAAAATTATCAAATATTGCAGGGTCTGGTCTATCCAGAAAACGAAGTCGCCAGCACAGTCCTGCAAACCTGGCCCATAAACAACGTCTGAGTATAGAGTATGCATTCACACTAGTAGCCGCTCCACCCGATTGACTTAAGCCATGAACAATGTCTAAGCGTGCATGCACACCAGTAGCTGCTCCCTCCGAATGGCTTCGACCATAAACAATTTGGAGAACAAACACATGCGGGAAGTGATGAGAAATTTGTATTTGAAGCGTTTGGAGCACATGGTAATCATACATTTTGATTGCGTCGGTTGTCATATTGATTGGAATATTTCTCCGCACCGCGATAGATACTTGGTGTTCTGAACATCATGTTGTGACTGGCTGAGGGGTATACCTCCCAGTGATCGGCAGGCAACTTGGGTTCATTTGTTTCCGTACGCTGTATCGTATGAACGCCACGCGACCTCAATTTAGTTTAAAACAATGCAGTAGAGTGAATATAATTTACTTATAAAGATTTCCGGTGATAGGGTGGGACACGAACCATTTTTTACGCCGTTCTATATACATCATATGATAGCCTCATTTTCAACCATTTCTAAAAACAATGTTCCATCGACCAGTACTCAATTTGACTCTTGCAAACAAGGAGAAATAGTATAAATATCATATAGACAAAGAAGCTGGGAACGTTGTCAAATGTGTTTCACTATCAAATGTGCTGATGTTCTCGTTGAAATGCAGTGCCAACATTGTATGGTCGAATATTGTCATTTCGACCATATCTCCAAAACGCCATAAGGTGAAGCACTCCCAGGCCATAGAATGACATATTTCATCTGAGAACTCGCAATGAGGGCATTTCTAAGACTTGAAAAAGTGAGCTAACGCCAACGGCGGGTTGTTTTCGCGAAAATGGTGGAAAATGTTTTCATCGCCTAACCAGTACTTTTGGAACTTATTCGATGTGGTCCAATTTTTTACAATTGATTTACTGCATGTACTTTATCTAGAATTTCTATTATAAAATCTAAAAAAATCTTTGAAAACGAGGATTCGCGCCAAAACGACCTTCAAGCCGAACCCTATGAAATGGATGGTTACCTTTATGCGTCCAATTTTATGATGATAATGTGGTATGAAGGTGTATGTGCGGATGGTTTTACGTGGATCTACGGATATGTATATGTGTGTATATATTTATTACCTGGCCACGTTTAATTTTATAATCCTGAGTATATGTATTTCATTTTCTTCTGCAGGTGTTGTATTCTACTTCGTATCAGTCAAGTTATATATAGGCTGCTAAGTACTAATACCTGGACATCCCTTAATGTACCTTCAGGGTATATTGCAGCGGCCTCCTGAAACAACTTAATTTTTGTTGGCATTTTATTGTACGATTTGACACCTTCTGATGAGGCATGCTTGTTCAGCTCTATTGTATGCCTTAGCTCAGCTAGCGCAGAACTTCACTCTTATGTTCCGTGCGCTACACGCAGGACGCTTACCGGTAGTACACATTTTGTTCCTGGGCCGTGACAACATATAGAGTGTTGCGCTGTTTGTTGTCCTCTGATTTATTGTCACTGGGTAACCCATAGAATCTTGAGTGAGACTTTGTGGAGGAATTCCCACAAACTGGCGAGCCGGAAAATAGCGTCTTTGCTGAAAGTTGGTTCGCTATTTTTGTTTGATTATCCGGCATATTTCATTCTCGTAGTTTCGTCTCACGCCATTTGGCGTGTCAGTTCCCTTGTGTACATTTTTGAACGGCGTTTTGTCATTTTTACCGACCGTGTTGTATTTTTTGTTATATGGTAGATCCGGCAAATCGTCATATTTATTAATCTACTCTATATTCCCGTTTTCACATATTACAGATTATCGAGCGCTTACTATGTCTGGCGAATACACTAAACCTTAGATTTGCATACTGTAGTCGCAGTTACCTCGACAGTCCCTTCAGTCTCAGAGATGGACCTGCTAATGTGGTTTGTCTATCTTGAGGCCGGGTGTGTCAACAACCGAATTTCGTCTGATCAGGCGAAGTTCAGTCATTCGGTGTTCAGGCTTCCGAAAGAAGACACAATGCAACCGCTTAACGTCGTCCCTACTCAACCTGCGAACATCGTTACGGCACTGTTAAGGAGGCTGTAATCAAGAGGTAACCGCTTCAGAGAAGATCAGCTTACATGAGCTTTCAGTGGATTATAGCTGGGCGATAATCGCCCCTCTACGTTACTCCTTGAGATGCAGTAACTTCTCGGTGATTCCCACATGGACGAATAACTGTTACATAGCTGTGGATGCATAGGCTGCCGGAGACAGCCCGGGCTTTTGTGTCCGTAGCCCGCTCGCAACCGCCATCAGTGGCTACCGAAATTGCCGACTAAGTAGTCGGGCGCTTCCAGCCATTTCTGTACAACTCCAATAATCCCAGAGTAAGTGCAATTCCTACAAACACAATAAGTTCCCACTCAGCCGACCTTGCGGAGGTTAAGAGCCCATGAGCATAAGTAGTTGCCTTACGCAGAGACTTAGGAAATATGACTATTAGCTGTCTTCGAGGGCGGTCTCCACGGCGTCGGCGTGATAGTAGGTCGCTCAATCGACGTTACACATAGCCTCATATGGGTCTCTGTTGGTACCATGAACGCTACGGCACTAAAACCACTAGATGTACAACCCTTGCTCTTCGCCCTCATCGCTTCAGAGAAACCAGACCGCCGGCGCATCCACCCCCTGTCGCCTTGTGTTTGATCGAGATCTCTCCACAAGGATCGCATTCATGGTGGGCACAGGAGCGCAGGTTATCGTAGTCTTACAGACCCCTCCGAGGTGACACAATCAGGCGCTCCTCATCTCCGTGCCGCAAACTGCACAGTTATCCAGACTTACTGTCAGCGTTCGCTAACACTAGATCTAGGCCTCCGACAAAACGTCCGTTGGAGTTTCGTTTTTGTTACGGTTCGGTTTGCCATTATCAATATCGATTAACTTCGGCATCTCGACCTTTTAGTCGATACTGAACGGCGGAAGCTAATAGATGCCGTTACATGCCTGAGTATTAACGGCAGCCGCAGACTATCGCAGCCATCAGTCCTATTTACGCGGCACCGACTGCATCACCGTCTTTTGCGGAACGTTTTCTACAGTTCCCTGAACTAGTCCGGGCATCGACCGCCGTGCTCCCTGTTACTACCAGTGTCACACACCACGCAGAAACCGAAGGCCCGCCCGTATCGGCTAGGTCCCGCAGGTTAACCCCTGAAACGTTTGAGGACTCTAGGGCGGAGTTTGAATGCATGCTCGAACTCGGGATCATTCGTCCTTTCGATAACACTTGGGCCTCACCACTGCATCTGGTTCCAAAGAAATCCGGAGACTGGCGTCCTTGCCGTGACTGCCGTGGTCTCAGTAGGGTAACAATCCCTAACGAGCACCCAATTCCGCATGTAACGACTCACGTCTGATCGTTGAGTTACGCGTAGCCCAAAAACGGATCCCCAAAATGAGAACAAGATTGGATCCAACAATTTCTACGGTGGTATTAAAGAAATGCATCAATAATTACAAAAGGCAAACCTCAATCGTTCGCGACGATAGTCTCGTCCAGCAAAATCAATAATTTCTCAAAGGGACCAACAAGGTCAAAGGTGAGCTGTCACGCCGGCAGACCAGGACACGAATGGCCACTCGCGCCAAGGACATTTAATGACACATCAGTTCAATAAAACAAAATGGTGTGGGTGAGGCAGTGGGAACAAGTGTCGAGTTGGTGGGGAAAAATAGGGAATGCAAACGGTGGGGACGAATTTTCTCAGTTCGTGGATAAACAAATTTACAGCGCCCGTCAAAATTTGTCTGCATCTGACAGACCGCTGGTAGTGCTGCACAGTTCTGGCTCCCTAACTACCTATACTTAATACAACTATCCACACGACACTTAATAGCTAAAACTAGACGAACAATTGGATACATTAAGCACTCATTCTTCCTGCCTGCAGCTCGACTACACCTTTATAAGCTGTGCGTACGACCCCAACTTGAGTACTGTACGTTCATATATAATCACCTGCGCAAGTCTGATAGGCTAGCTCTGGAAAGTCTCCAACGTGCATTCACGAAAGGTTTAGTTTGTTACCCCTCTTCTCTGAACTACAGAGAACGTTGCCAGACGCTTGAACTAGATCCTCTTTGGCTACGGCGTCTCAAACTGAACCTTGTACTCATGTATAATCTAGTTTATGGCAATAAATTTACTGTCAAACCCGCGATTCACCTCCAGCATAGCTCAAAATACAGCATCAGGAACAAAGAGTTCACCTTGACGGCTCCTAAATCTCGTAAAAACCGCGTTCAAATTTTTTCCTAGTGAAATATGCCTACATTTGGAACAAACTGTGATGAAAATCTACTCGATTCACCGCTTATCCAAACCCCGACACAATA
>JTDE01009273.1:3539-17286 GCA_014338405.1 Paragonimus skrjabini miyazakii | reverse complement strand
GCTTATCTTCATGAATAGTCTGACGCAGGTCAGAGACAATGGCCGCATCTCAAATGCCACCTTCTCCGCCTTTGCCAAGGCTTTTGACCGTGTCCCACACGGCCCCCTGAAGCACAAACTGAAAGCCTATGGTATTCAAGGAGAGGTCCTTCGTTGGATCGTATTTTTCCTTAGTAAGAGAACGTTTAGAGTTAAATCTGGATCAAACCTTTCATCTCCCTCTTCCATTTCTGCGGGAGTTCCACAAGGGTCGGTGCTAGGTCCTCTGTTATTCCTGATCTACATCAATGACCTTCCGAACAGTATTACCTGCAAAGCCGTCCTATACGCCGATGACCTAAACATCTGGAATGCCACTGATCCCAGTGTACTACAGATTGATCTTGACGCAATTAAGCGTTTGTCGGACGATTGGAGCCTCCCACTAAATGACAATAAGTGCGCACACATGTCACTCGGTGGAGACTCTGGCAACGCCTTCGTGATTCATAGTGCTTTTGGCACAATAGATATCATGAAAATCGATCTGAAGAAAGATCTGGGCACCTGGTTGTCGTCTAACTTATATTTTGCGCATCACCACAAGATAGCAGCGAAAAACAGTTTGTCGCTCTTGGGATGATTAGGCGCACCTCCCCCGTATAGACAAGGAAGTGTTCCAAAGGCTTTACGGGATGTATATGAGGCCGCTCTTCGAGTATGCTGATCAGGTCGTGTATACCGGTCTGAAGAAAAACATATCAGTCGTTGAGCGTGTCCAGCGCATGGCTATCAAACTAGTCACAGGCCTCAGTAGTGTCGCATACGAGTCTCGACTTGAAGTTCTTGATCTATACCCATTTGTTTTTCGATGACTCCGCGGTGATTTAATTCGCACACACCTCCTTTGTAGAGTAGGTCTCGTTGATCAGTTCTTCACTGTAGTGAATGATGACGGTCCGCGAGGACATAACATAAAGCTTTTCAAGCTTCGTCTTCGGACCTTTCTTAGGCAGCAGCTTTTTTCATACAGAGTTGTTATAACAACTGGAACAGTCTTCCTGCTGACGTCGTCAGTGGCGCTTTCAGCGACCGCTTTAAAACATTACTTGACTCAAATTTTCCAAAAATTCTTTTATGTGAGTAATTTTAGTTTATTTTATTATATTTACTGTTATCCGCAAGAGCGGTGCTACACTCTGTTTGCAATGAATGCCTTTCAGATCAGCAGATGCCCGCTTGACACTAAACAAGAAAAATCGACTGGATCCGGGACCCTTGGGCCCCTGCCTCGAACCCGTATATCAACCGCTGAATCGCTGAACTAGAGCATGTGCACTCGTTCACGTTTCCAAAATGTATGCCGTGAAATTCAAGCTACACGCGCAGCCTGAACTTGACACGTTCACAGTTATCACCGGTACACATTAGTTTACCACCAATTGGAATAACTTGGAACATGAACAACCAGGATTATGGTTATCGGTAAACTTCATGTATTTGGCCTGAAATATGAATTCTTTTATTAGGAGAGAGTTTAAAAACCAACAGTCGGCACCTAAGTGAGCCTTTCCAACTTATTCTGACCGTACCTCCTAACCATGCAGTTGTCTGAAGGGCTACCATGAGTTTTTTTCATGAAATGTGCATTTTTTAGCATCAAGGCCAACTTGCGCGAATAACTGAGAAGTTGGTTCTATAATAGCAGCGATGTAGTATTCCAGAAAGCCAGTCACATGAACGAAACACATTATGTCGAACGTTTGCAAATAGAAGCACACAAGGTCTGTCTCACAAGAGAAAGAAGTCTCGAGTCATATATATATATATATGAAGAAGGACACGTTGTTAACTGAATCTCTTGGACTCTGTGCTATAGTCAATACATGTTTCTTGTTGACTCGCGACATCTTTCTATTGCGAGACAGACCTTGTGTGCTTCTATTTGCAAACGTTCGACATAGTGTTTCGTTTGTGTGACTGGCTTCCTGGTATACTACATCGCTGCTGTTATAGAACCAACTTCCCAGTTATCCGCGCAAGTTGGCCTCGACGCTAAAAAACGCAGACTCCATGAAAAAGCTCATGGTCTGAGAATGGCCCACCAATCAGAAGTGGCCTCACGCCGACTGACCGCCGACATCGGACTTTGATTAGTCATCCTGCTCAGCCCGCTGCGCAGACACGGTACACACGCATGTTCGAGGACCTGAAAGGAAGCGGAAGAGAGTATTTATGGCAAAATAAATGGCGGCACATTACACGCTACTACAGCGATGTCAATCGAACTGCGCTCCCAACAACTTGTGCTTTTTACCAGCAGAAGAAAAAGTTAAATTCTCCGTGAGTGAAAGCTTCCAAACTTCCTCCCAAAAGGTGGAATTTATATGGTCAGGCATCCTGTAAGGCCGCTGATCTACACACAGGGTGATGTCGCGCCCACCGCCTCAAAGAAGGGCCGTCAGAACAACTTAACAGTACAGATCACGTCTAACCCCGCCACTCTCCTAAGTTCTGAGTCTTCTTTCCTTAACTCTTCCTTGCACTCGTTTTTCTCTTTTGTCGTGGATTCAAATGAGGAGGTAACTGTTAAGTGCATGCATACGAACTATCTGAGTTTGTTCAATAAATTACCGGAAGTCAAACAGTTGATTCATGAAACTCAACCCTACATATTTACTTTCACGGACGTTTACAGGTGGCATCAGTGGAAGTGAACTGTGTCGCCATACATTCAGTTTACCGAGCTGACTGCGGCCGAAAAAAAGGGGGATTCTGCGATTTTTCTTTGGCAGTATCTACCGACATCCAAAGTTATCGATGGGCTTCAGTTACCTGATAAATGTGACGCTCTGTGGCTTCGACTAGCAGTGCGCGATCATGATTCACTCCTGGCGGAGGTTATTTATCGTTCTCCTTCATCCCAGTAGACCTAAACAACCTCTTGGAGCTACAACACTTTGCTCATCTGTAATGAAGGTTCGGGGATTATCACTTACGGCGCCCTGTCCTACGTTTAGCCACCTCCAGGGACCGATTGGAGACTATGAAATTCCCCGTTGTCTGTGTTATCAATTACATTGCCATTTTTAATCTCCCAAACTCTCCCATCCCCCCTCTCCTTACCTTAGTATCCGTACAATTGTCTTCCGACTTCCAGCGAGTGGATAACCGCAATCGTCAGCATTCGAAGGTACCTCCCGCTTATCGGACTTCTTCTGAGAAGCATTCACATCCTCCTGCAGGCTTATGCCATCTTGATTACCGCAATTTTCAAAAGGCCATTAAAGAATCAGCATGGGGACTTCAGGTGCGTGGTGTGAACACCTATTAAAAATTAAGGAACTGTGTTGTCGACACTCATTTGGCAGGCACCACACTATCATTGTCCTCCACGAGACACATCCTCGCCGTTCCTTAGGAAATCCCGCAACCACTGCAATAGTCTTAAAGGGGCTGAAAAGTTTCACATTTTGTCTACTTACGGCCGGTGGGTCACTGTGTTAAGAGCGGTCTTCAAATTCAACCGTATAAACTGATCCTATTGACCCAATCAGCTTTCCTATGATCTCACTGGAAGAGCAAATCAGGTCAGTGAGGCAGAAATTATTACTAATGACCCCATGGCAGGTAGTAGGTTGTTCGCAGCGTGAGACACCACTAACTTGTCCTTAATAACTGCGAAATCTTTTTCTACGTGTGCCCATTCACATGTTCTTATGGAATTTGTCAAGCTGCTTGCACGGTCAGACGCTCGTTTGAACGAGCCTGTGAACACCACCCAGCCGGGCTCAGAGGCCAAACGACAGCTCTCTTCTATTATACCTGATGTGTTCCGATGTCTCCGCCCGTGAGACGGAGATATTTCACTCATTCGACCTGGTCAAGTTCTTCCAGTCGACAGCAGACGAATTCGCCAGTTCAACCTACATCTCTGTGTTCAGAAACATCCCTGACCTCCACCTTGTGAGTTTGTCGAGACCCATTGTTCCTGTTCTGTCTCAGTTAAAACGTCACGTTGATCCAAATGACCCCACTAGTCAATCGCCTCTTGTTCACCTCGTTAGTGACTCGTGAATTTGTAATGCGTGTAACGTATTCAGCCTGATTATCAATAACTCATAACAGGCTTGTTCGCCACATTGTTTTTTATCACCATGGGAGCCTTGACATAAATAGTTTTTTCGACAATTTCATGACAGCCGATGTCCGGTCTTAACTTCTTCAATTTCTGTCCCCATGTATTCCTCTCGCAGGCGGGCACAACTCTGGTTTTGTTTAGCTATCCGGGATGGTGGATATCAGGATGATAAGATTAAAGAACTGAGTGAGTTGCTTCTGCGATACATCGCCTAATGGTTTCACAATAGCTGCATAAACACTGTTTGACTCCACTGATTTGGTAAAATTTAACCTGCCCTTCCCAACCATTACTCTTTACTCAGTTCAAAATCCCTCGCTGAGGACTGTCTTTCAGATGGCATTCTGTGTTCCACTGTGCTATCTTCGGAGTTCGAATGTCAATCGTTTGTAATTAACCGCGGAAAACCTTTGCGCTTCTGGTGAATTCTGTTATTTCAGGCACATTCAGCGTAAATATAGCTTTAGCGGGCTTCTGTAACAGTTCTTGCTAAGGCTGTCTCCAAATGAACTGTGCATTCTTCTTGTATTTTAGGATGACTCCATTTAGTCGTCTAGCATTGACGAATTAAGGTATGCCGTGGTGTGTACTCTTGCGTTTCTGCCCTTATTCCATCCTTACCCTCCACCACAGAGGTCTCCTTAATGCCATGTTTGTAGTGACGGCAGTGAGCATCCGTTGGACAGGAGATTATCTGTCATTTTTGACACTTGCGCTACCGTAGCTGTCTGTCTAACCCGATCGTCTTGCATGTGACCTTATTTTGCTGATATTCACAAGATACCTGGCGGGTGGAGCAACGCAGGCACAAACAAAATGTTGGTGTATGATCCCATAAATAGTTTTACTTGACAGCGCAGAACTTAGCCAGTCCAGATTATCGTTGGGGTAGAAACAAGGACCAAAGTTTTCGTGACATGTTATTCCTCTTCACTGCTTAGCGACCTCAGTGACTTGATAAATGAACGTCCGCTCATTTCGGACGCTTTCAACCGCTGTTTAATCCCCACTCCATGCAACCCTTGTCAAGAACTTCTTAAGCGCTTTGAAGTTATGTTGGCTGCTTCGACCCGCACAGGTATATCAACACAGTGATATAACACTGTTTCACGACCAGACATACGCAGTCTCAAGAGCACGCTCAGTGAACTAGACCACTTCGACGAAATGGTAGCCAGTATTGACAGCTAACTTGGCCGACATGCAAAAACTCCCCACAGAAAACTGTGGAAAAAATACTCCCTCGTTTACTTTATATAATCTAACTATAACCCTAAATCACATCATGCGTTGTCTCCCCTGCCTCAAACCCCCCACATTATCGATTAGTACTGTATCGTGCTATGAACTACATATTATATCTTAAACATTGACTCTATAAGACAAACTGATGTCTAAAATACATAATAAACCTACTGAAACACTAATTTATATCGTGTGCTGTGCCCCTGCATTGAAACCCGCCTTAGTAACCATTATTAACTGTTGCAGACAATGAAATATAGATTCTAGCTTAAACATTGACCCTAAAAAACAAACTGACGTCAAAACTTTGGACGGAGTTTCGATTATCACATGATAATCAGTCTAGAAGTAGCTGCTGGTTACTCAATTATCGCAGAATGCCATAACAATTATTTCCGAATATTTTATACTTTATTGGAAAAACACAAAAACATTGATATCGCGTAAACATCTTGTCAAAAAAACATATACATTAATCTTCATATTACATGTGATTACTTCACATTTTCCCATTTAACACATGACAGTGCGCTTTTTCATATTCCCACAAGCATCGGTAATGCAAGAAAAGTTTTCGTGATGAACGGGCGCTCAAAACCCCATATTGGCCGAGCGATTAGTGAAGTTTTCAACTTTTTGACGTTTTCGACCAATCATCGAGATCCTGTGCTGGAATCCGCTTAATTCTTCGCCCAATTATGGAACTTCCCGTATTCTTTCGCCAAAGCTGAACTATTTCAGCATTTTTCCGAATGAAATTACGTCAAATAACGGCGAATTCCTTCGAAGATGAATTTGCGCGTGTTTTCCCGCGTGACCTTCAAATATTTGAAACCTCGTCTTTACCTAACCTTGTTAAAGGTAAATTAATGTAACATCTCATTTTTTGGACTGATTCTGTGGAACAGACGAACTACTTTTCTATCAGGTGTGAATCGAACGCTGTAAACTTTGACTGTTTTCCCTCTGATTACGTCTTCCATGGTCAACATATTTCATGTTTGTCTTGTCATATTTGTTGCTTTGTACCACATGTAATTATCTGTCATGATCGCGCACATCCGAGCGTGTTTCTCACAAATGCGTTGAGAAATATATATTATTATTGTTATTATAAATATGGCTTGGTGCAATCTGAACAACAGCACGCATGATGCATTTGGATCTAAATCAAAACAAGGAAACAACATGCGCAAGCGCGAGAACGACATCACTTGACACGGTTTTAGCAGGTACCATTAGATGAGGTCTGTGTATCGATTATCGGCTAGGAAATTATTGACTTGGGGTCTCTTTTATGACTATTGTTCAGGTAATTTTTTGTTGGTAGGTATCATGCTGACCCGGGTAAGAGTAAGGGACCTAACCACAACTAACATCCCAGAAAACGCACCGTTGACAGCATGCTGCACTCACCGGCGCAATAGATCAAACGATGTTTAGTTTGTTTCCAACAAAAGTGAATAAATGCATTTTTCTAGCGAGTAAACGTATTGGAGCGGTGGCTTAGCTTTCCCTTCCGTTACGGGACAGCTGAACGGCTGAATATTTCCCATATTCAACCCAGCCCTTTGGCACTGATCGTAACTCCACTGTATTAACCACAAAACTCACCCTCCATTGCACTATCATGCTCACCTAATTGCGATTTCGGTTACGTTGTGGGCAAGTAACTGCTAGTGACTTGTTCGTTAAAATAAAGTTTGTCACAGCATCGACGTTCTTCCACACTAGTTACGATGAAAGTTCACTCCATCAAGAATTTTCTAGCGTCTTTTATCTCTGCATGCGCTGTAGATTCGACCATGGATAAATTGTCGCAGTGGCTTCCTCCGGTCCATTGCGCATCACAAAAGGTGAACGAAACCAGAACATCTTTAGTGGCTCACGTGAAACTCCCCTTCACTCCTACATCCATTTCTTCCATGAAGTGTGCGACGGGTGAGCATCAACGACCGAATTAGAATCTTTAAACAAATACGTGTTCTTACACTCCCTGCCGTTGTAATCAACAAGAGGGAAGTCAACTGCCCAGACGAAATGATAATAATAATAATCGTATATTTCTCGACGCATCTGTGAGAAACATGCTAAGATGAGCGTGATCAGCATACACAATGTAACGTGAAACGCATACGGTACACATAGTTGTTAATCGTACAATAAACCCATTATGGAAATAAAGTAACAAGACAGACGTAATAAGGGAGGAAAATTCCAGATTATGAAGATGCAGTTGGTTCACTTGCCTCTAAAACGATAGTTCCCAAAATTTTCAATGTTCGATAAAAAATGCTGAGTAATTACATCAATTCTCGCTTCACAGGGTTAACATTGGCCTTATGATCAACGTCATGCCATAAAAAGAGTTTTTGAGGATGGAGAAAGTGGACAGTCGAAGAATTTCACCGTTTTTGATGTAGACGGTTCCTGAAAAATTTGTAGAAACTTTTGTCGACATGAAAGAACATGGGAGGGTCCAAATTTTTGCGGAGAAATGGACGATCTTCTGGACTGGACTTCGTTATTTCCTCAAAATCGACGGAATTTCACAGACCTCGCGAATTGTCCAACCATTACGGGATTTTTATTGTCCGGACGTTATGGAATGTTGTCTCGCGTTAGAATTTACCGTGGTATTGAGAATGAAAAGCAAAATTACGTAATGAACAAGTGAACGTAAAATGATCATGTGAAGTACGACGAATAATGGAATCTGATATTTTCTGACCAAACCTTTTATATAAAATTTATAATTTTGTGTCAGTTAATAAGTCATAACTCTCTAACAAACAGTTGTTATCGTATAACGCGAAAACAGATCGATTCACAGCTTTTCCTAGTATATGACTACAGCCGAATTCCGATGTCAATTTAGTGTACACGGCCGTTATATAGAATGGAACAGTTGTTCAGCAACACGGGAAGATTGTCAGGTGGTCTGTTAGGATAGGAATAGGAACATATTTGTATGTAATCATATGAGGCGAACAGGCTAATTAATATATAAATATATTTTCCAAACAGTTTTAACGTGCACAGCTATTGCTTATTAGTCGATAACTATACACAACTGGTAATCACTAAGTATGGAGTGAGAGTGTACCAGGATGGTTTGGTTACTGCTAACGGAGATGTGTATGATGTTACCATGTGTTGGCTACAGTTTTGTTGTTCGGCTGCAAGTTTTGGACATAACTGTGTACAAAATCTACCCTGCTGGAGAAATAACATGTTTCTAAATTGAGGAATTCTTCAAATGGTGAAGTTGATAGCTTCGATTAGTTCGAAATGTGTGTGGCGTTGCATCATGTGACACAGGTTTACTCCCTTATGTTCTTAGATTAGATCAGGCGGTTATATGTTATTAGCTCCGTTTTCAAAGATATCGTCTTCAGGCGGGCAGAGTTTAAAAATAGACATGACGTTCCTTAATGTCAGGAAAGTTTCTAGGCTTCGTTTGAATTGATGTATATTCTTACTGGCTCTGGTTGCATGTGGGAGCTTGTTCCAAATGTAGGTATATTTCACTACGAAAAAATTTGAACGCAGTTATTTACGGGATTCAAGAGCTGCCAGAGTAAACTCTTTGTTCCTGATGTTGTATTTTGAGCTATGCTGAAGGAAAATCGCGAGTTTGACAGTGAATTTATTGCCATAAACTAGATTATACATTAGTTCAAGGTTCAGCTCAAGACGCCGTAGCCAAAAAGGATCTAGTTCAAGCCTCTGGCAGCGTTCTCTATAGTTCAGAGAAGACGCATGACCCACTAAATCTTTCGTGAATGCACTTTGGAGACTTTCCAGAGCCAGCCTATCAGACTTGCGTACGTGACTATATATGAATGCGCAGTACTCAAGTTGGGGTCGTACATACAGTTTGTAAAGGTGTAGTCGAGCTGCAGGAAGGAAGAATGAGTGCTTAACTTATCCACTCGGTCGTCCAGTTTTATCTACCAGGAAAGATGTATGTTCAGCGAAATTGAATGAGTTTGAGTAACGTATACCCAGGTCGTGGACTGAGATGTCAGTTGAAATACCATGACCGTCCAGCTTTATAAAGTCCTCTGGTATGTAACAACCGTGTGCGACGATCGTGGATTTATTGGCTGAGAATTTCATCAGCCAAGTTTGACACCAAGACTCTAATGACATGAAGTCCCCTCCTTTATTTCCTAAAGAAGAATTGAGATTGCCAAGAGGAAAAGCGTAGACGCGTTTTATGTCATCAGTGAATAGGAATAGTTTGCCATGCTTGATAAATTTACATATATCATTTATATACATAAGAAAGAGTAATGGTCCTAGAACGCTTCCTTGAATCACTCCACTGGTGACTGGTCTGGGCGTTGAGCTGTTACCTCCTATTTTCACTGTTTGTGTGCGGTCTACGAGGTATGAAACAAGCCAGCTGAGCAATGGGTCACGTATACCGAAAGATGCCATTTTGATCAAAAGGCGCTTATGAGGCACACGATCAAAAGCTTTTTGCATATCCAAAAGTATAATAATTACTGCATTTCCTGAATCAGCAAATTTTGTAACGTGATCAAAGAATTCCAGCTGGCACGTCATGCACGAACGTTTGCTGAGGAACCCACATTGGGGGTGGTTTATAGGATTTTGTGACATTTTATTATCCTTTCCAACACTCTAGAACAAATTGATGTATGGTCAATGGGACGATAATTGTTGATGTCTTTTCGCGAGCCATCTTTGTAACGGGGCTGAATAACAGAATTTTTCCATTGAAGAAAGAAGGAGCCTAATGATAGAGAAAGTGCATAAATATTATGCAAAAAGAGAGGAATGTCATCGCCTCCGTGTTTGAGATCAACAGGATGAATACTGTCTGGAACAGGAAGATGAGATGGTTTGATAGTAGTTAACTGAGAGCGTATTTTCACTGCATCAACAGTAACATGGCTTAGAAACGTATTTTTTTTACAGAGAAAGGTGGAAACAATATATTTTCCTCAATGTTGAAGGAAACAGCAAAAAATGAATTGACGACCTGACAGATTGTTACAGGATCATCCTTGGTAGTTTTGTTCTGGAGTGTAACTATTGAGATAATAGGGTCTCTTGTACAGTTTCTGCGTTTCAATAACCGCATCAACTCAGAGCTCTTCTCTTTGCTATTCAGCGCACCTTTTTCCCCAGTCAAGTGGAGCATTTTGATTCTAGTTTCTATAGTGTAAAACATTTTATGCATTTGAATAGTAAGGGGGAAATCATGTGTTTTTCGGTGTCGTGATTTCAGACATTTGAGCTTACATTGCTCTTTCCGAGTAAGGATCCTGCCTGTACCACATACATTACGGCGTTTTGATCTTTCTGGAGCTAAGATATTCATACAAAACCTGAAGTTTTCATTAAATACTTCGGTTGCAATACTAGGGTCAGAGGTCAAAAAGAATGTGTTTCACACCAAGGACCTCAACAGAGTGGTGAACGTGTTCCAGTCGATTAATTTTATTTGCCAATAACACATCATATTCGACATTTTTATAGATTTCAGGTCAAACATGATGGTGACCACGTAGTGACCACTTCCTGGAAACCGCTCTAGGACGGATACTTTAGTAGAAACGATACCTGTTGTAAAAATGAAATCTGAAGTATAGTCAATTCTGGTAGATGCTAAAACGTGATGGCGCCAACCATTTATTTGGACACATGCGAGAAACTCTGCTTGATTTGCAGGGGCTGTGGAAGAGGTCCGAGAAGTATTGGGCATATTGAAATCTCCACCAATTATTTTGTACTGTGTGGGCAATGTTGATTCATATTTCAGTCCATTAATAAGGTTAGTCATGTCGTCATGAGTGGCGTTAGGTGGTCTGTATACGCATCTTAAGAGTAGTTCACAGGATCCAATGGACGTTGATAGCCAAAATGAGTCCTTACTTCTATCAAGACTCGGCTCATCGAGTATGGTTGAAGAACACTGCTACCTTAAGTAAATTACACACCCACCGCCACCTCCTATACCGCGATTTTTATGGAATATATGATAACCTATAGCATTTAGTTGTGTGTTTGAAGTCTCAGACCAGAATAATGCAAGGACTATATAGGAAGATGGATGATCTAAAAAATATGCACCTTATTGACTAGTGAGCGTGCATTCAAAAGCAATAAACTTAGTGCATTTTCCTCATTCGACATCATTTTAGACCTTTGAAAACGTCCGAAACAGAAGGGCCTTTCTGATTCAGAGACTTTGATGTCGTCGCTTGGTCTGATGCGGTTATGGTGAACGCATCGATGACTAATGGAATGTCGCCTGTGTCTGAGTCCATGATAGAAAGTTTGGAAAGGTGTCAGTAAGGTGTGGTGGGGCAGTGGAGATATGGGAGGTGAATTGGGAAGGGGAGTTTTGAGCAAAGTATGACCCACTAAAAAGGGCAAGATTGAAACGATTTGGTCATACTCACATGCACGTTGTCAGCGAAAGGATCACGGATTGCATTTAGGTGAGCATTCATAGTATGGAGGCTGTTAGTATTGAAAGGGGCGTTAAGCATGAGATAAGCAACTGTGGTGGAGATAGTGGGGTTCTGGTCAAGTCTTGCTTCAAAAGATGTGTCACGTAAGAGATTATCATTGTTGGGAAGAGGCCGATGATTAGGGGTTGGTAATAGATACATCCTTTTTTTCCTCGTGTGTGGATATGGGTTTACATGCTCATTTTTTCCCTTGTGCTATGGAGGAGGTAAGCACGAGCGATTCGTAAGATAGTGAATTGAGGATAGTTTATTAAAGCCAGTGCTCCACTGGTGGCCGGTTGATGGGTTCCTTTGGGATAAGTTTAACTTTGGAATGCCAGCGTGTGTTTGACAGGTAGATGGTCTGAGCCCTACTTTGTCTGATCTAGCTACCGCGTAGACAGTTTGAGATCTAGACGTCCCGTTTGATTCAATAGGGGCACATTTGTTCACATGCCGTTGTTTGCAAGTTGAATTCTCGACAGGGGCCACCATTTCGTAAGGCAGGTTACTGGGACTGTCAAGATATACTGTTGAGTTAATGAAGTCGACGAGTATGTTGTCCTCTGTTGTGTGGTTGGTGTTTTCGAGAGGAACACTAGCATGCCCAGATATGATACAGCTGGACGAAGCTACACGCTTAGTTGGGCCCGATTCATTACCCTTGGACATCATCGCACCTTGTTTTAATGCGTCCTGGGCCATACACTTGGAGGTGGCACTGTTGCGCAATAAGCGATTTTGACATTCCCTTTCAAGTGGCGTTCTACCCTATATAATTCTTATCAGTTTAAGAGAGGCTTTTGACATGATAAGACCCTAACATTAACTGTCTCGCAATTGTTTCGCTCTGGAATTTGAACAAAAGCGGACAGCAGATCGTTTGAGTCTTCTTACGAAGACGAATGTGGGTATATGATGTCGGGTCTATATTATTAATCCTCGTGAGTAGCTTTTTAATGCTATCCAAGTGAAGCTTGTCTGGCACATTGAATACGATGGCGTTATATGTGCGACGCATCCGTTTTGTGATTTCTGTTGTCAACGTGTTGAGAAACATGCTTGCGCTCTCCATGATATCCATCTTGGGACTTTCCGGCAGTTTGAAGATGTAAGATAGGGAGATAAGATTTTCCTTTAGAGAATCAAATACAGCATAGCTTGTTTTTAGTTGGGTAAGTTCAGCTTCCAGTTTAGATATCTCACCAAATAACTCCGTCAATACATTGTCTAGGGGGATAGAACAGTTCTTAGTTAGAGGAGTACTGGCGGGAACCACTAGTTCATCATCACCCCCCTTTAAAGACAGCATCTTTTGAAGGGCCTTTATGAGTTTTGGGCCAAGAACATCTGCCCTCAGATCGTTCAATATCTACTTCCGAGCTAGAAGAAGTGAGTTTGACACCAGTCGATCTTGTTTGACGGCCGGTTTTGGTCAGCATAATTTGTTATATAAGAATATTTTTAGATAGACGGGGACGTAAACAAAATGTAAGCAGACAGTACGGTATTAAGGTTGTCAAAAATAACAATTATGAGAAACTTATTATTATTATTAAATATGCACGCAGTAATTACTTGCCCTTTTTGAATCGCGCGCGCCAGAAGCTTTAGAATACTGCAACAATGAACGCAAGGGCTTTAGAAACAAGAAGAGTTGTTTTATGCAGTTGATTTACCACAATGCTTCCTCCAACTAAGCTAGCTACAACAGCATCTTCTATATCCACTGGCGCCACGGACCTTGTGCTTGCGAGTAGGTTGCACACCAAGCGCATCAAAAATTTGCTTGATATTCTGATAACTTTACTTGCCAAACCTAGAAAAGCGCTGACTCTCAAGCTAGCGCGTCAACCTGAACGCTGCTCTTTCTGAAACAGTTTGTTCCCTT
>JTDE01009269.1:6641-17623 GCA_014338405.1 Paragonimus skrjabini miyazakii | reverse complement strand
CGTCAGTAGCGCTTCTAGCGATCGCTTTAAAGCATTACTTGACTCCTATTTTCCAAAATTCCTTTTATGCAAGTAATCTCAGTTTTTTCTTTTTTTTCTTTTTTGATATGTACTGTAATTCCCAAGAGCGGTGCTACACCCTGTTTTCACTGAATGCCTTTCAGGTCACCGGACGCCCGCTTGACATTGAACAAGAAAAACCGACTGGATCCGGGACCATTGGGCCTCTGCCTCGAACCCGTGTATCAATCGCTGAATCGATGAATCGCTATTCCCTGCCTTGTTCTAAGAGCCGCAACCAAAAAACAGTCACACTTAGCTGCACTTAGTTTGGGTAGGAATCTTTCATTGAGGAGGGTCTTAAGCACACTTAAGTTACTGGAACCAACCGACTCCTTCGCAAAGTTTCAAAGAACTGTGTTTAGTGGAAACAGAAACATAGCCGCAGGTGTTATTGTCCAGTCGGTTCTCGTCCAATAGAGGAAACGGTTCGTGGGACCTCGTTACAGCTTTTATTGTCAAAGACGTGCGTGATCACCCAGTGGCAAACTATTGGCCCATAAAAGCAGGATCGGCCCCATTAATGCAACAAATCTCAGGATCAGTGACGTTTTCCAGAATTTCGGCCTTCGCCATTCTCGAAGAATATCGGACAGCCTTATTAATTGCTCCCGCTGAAGAACAAGGTGCTTAGACCAGATATTCAAAAATCTAAGTTCCGTTGAATATTCGTTTACCGATTCAAGCTCGAAATGAGTGACGCGTAATCCAACGGTCCAGTTGATGCCGTTCTTAATTTCCGGCGGAAGGAAAAACGTTCGTCTTTGAAACGGCTAGCAAAAGGTTGCTCATAACGACTGGAAGTAATACGGTACTGATGGAACAAGTCTGTCATCTCAGATTTAATACATTCTGAAAACCTGAACAGGGATGGTGCGCATGAATGCTACTCGTAGACCGTGAGTTTCTGATCTGTCGCTTTCGGAAAAATTATTTTCCTATAAAAAATCGTTTTATTAGCTTGGTATCTGGTGCAGAAATTGAAGCCGTTGAAATCTGCATTATGGACTCATATGTCTTTGTTTTAACTAACCATTAACTGAAAACAACCTCATCGTAGTTGTTTTTCAAAAGTCGTTATGGCTGCTGTTGTTGTGTTTGATTGCTTGTGGCAATGTCAACACAAAAATGCTGCCGATGTTTTCAGGTTATTTTTTCATGCTTGTCATTTGTTTGTCATTTCATTTTCAGTTGTGTATTTGTTATTTGTAGGAGATGGAGTACATTGCGGCTTTCAACGCGATGTTTGAAGATTGCGAAGTTCGCACTTCTCACAGTTTCAGGAGTGCCTTCAGAGGTACATGGACGAGGTAAGCGTTATTTACGTAATTGAGAGAGCCGTAGGTTGAAAACTGTTTTGAAGTAGGATAAGGTAAGGTAATATGGTTTCTTGAAAACCGTGCAGATTTATTGTCGTTTTACGAAGTACAAAAGGCGTTGGAGTGTATGCAAGGTTGTGCGAAGTGTCTAGTGGGTTAACTGTTATTAGTCTTAACAATTCAGTTCTCGCGACACATGTCGCAGGTCACGAGTTCATGTGGTTCGACGAGATGCGTAACTGGCTGTGAGCACTTTCGAGTTGAAGCACAATTCTCCTCTCAATCGTCTGCTATATGATTCTCATTCTACGAATCGAGGACTCACCTTCGGTGAATGGAATGATTGCAGGAGTATATTCCAGTACAATACACCAACTGCTGACATTGAACAGTATGTGGCAGATGTCTACGGGAAGTTTATCATAACTGCTGGCCGTGAAAGCGTCCGCCGTGAGCTAAAGCCTGCAATGTCAAGTGAGTCTGTTACGTAGGATCGGTTACAAGATATTAGCGAACCTTGCGAAGGTGCTGTCTGTGATTAGTACGGTAGGTGTGTTGCGCACTGTGCGGGATAACAGCAACAGATATATGCATATCTGCTTTGTCCAGCGAACGCAGATTGAACTATTTCGATGTTTCTTGCATGTTGTGAATTTGGATGCCACCCACGGGATAAACAGGCATAAGTATGTCATTGTATATTTCCTCATACTTTCGAAGTTGGAAGTTATATCAGTTCCTAGTGACAGACGGTATGGGACACGGCCGACCCGTGATGTACGGGTACGTTCGTATTGAGAAGTATGCTACACTACGTAGAATTTTCGAAATTTCTCGTGAAATGATGGGCTAACCGATTGCGGTGAAAACACTTGTCATGGATAAGATGGCTGCGCAGATGAGGGCAGCCCATGTAGTGTTCGGCTGCGACATCCTGCTGTGTTACTTTCATGTACGCGATGCCGTACGTAAGTATGTAAGTGAGCAAAATTCGTCCGCCATATTTGTTGTAAGACAAACTCTTTTCACAGTCGTTTTCTCTTCCACCGAATGGCTACGGCCGAAAATGAGGAAGAGTAAGTTGCACTGTTACACTGTTAACCGTAGGTTTAAACGTGATATGTACATCCTCGGCCGAACGAATGAAAAGTTCCTGAATTATTTGTTGTGTCATTGGCTGTACATCAAACCGAAGTGGGCCATCCATGCGCAAAGCGATGTTGTCCACTTTGGCAATCGCATGAATAGTAGGCTGGAAAACGCAAACATACGGTTGAAGGGGACGCACCCATTAGACATCCTAGCCATCGCCATTCAGAAAATATGAATTACCAGTGAGTGGCTGATGAGAGAGTACGAAATACAAACGACCAATGGGTGCGATCGTCGTGAGGTTGTGAATGTCGACTTGTACGTGAAGAACATTCTTCACAGAATGACGACGTTCGCAAGTCATCTTGTCCAAGAATATCTGAAGGGACGGATTCCACGACTCCAATTCAAAACAATATATAAGTGCAAGGTAAGCGGTTTTCTAGAAATCACCTTGAATATTGCAGTTTCGTGTGCAACATGATGGCGACACTTTCGTCGTGGATATCGTTGAGGGCACATGTAAATGAACATTGTACCGTACAGTGTGGCGGCCATGCATACACATTCTGTCGGTGTTTCGGAAACATTTCTACCCCAACAGTAAGGTCTTTTGTAGTTTTCATTTCCCTTTACAAATGTCACGTCCCCATTCATGAGCGGTGGCTGGCAGAGTACAACGTGCCAATTTGACGGTTGGCAGGCCTGCGGCTTCGGCCGTTTGCTGCAGCCAGTTTCAACCGTCAATATAAAGCTTTTCATCATTTACATGAACAACTGCATGATTGCAATAGCCGCATGGCGGTGATTTGCTTCCACATCATCTGATTTGCCAGTAAAATAGTGTAACAAGATAAGACTGACTTACTTTTATATGACTTTTCCATGAGCCCAGCTGCAACCGGTGTGCCACCGAGGTGGGTGAAAAAGCCTGAATCGGGGTTGCCATGTGGACACTGCGGTGACCCCGTACAGATGGAAAGTTATTGGTATGGTGCCGATTAGTTGATTTATCACTCCAAATGCATCAAAAATGAGTGTCCATTTTGTGGCAAACAACTTCAACCTCAGTCGCTTGGTATATGCACGTTTCGAATCCTTATTTTTGTAATTTCCCTCTACTTCAGCCGTTGTTCGCACTCCCCCGGTGATTATGGGAACTAGATTCAGGTCACGAAGTGTGCAACGCTTAAGCAAGTAGTATGCGTTCACACTGGTAGCTGCTCCGTCCAGTTCCCTGAAGCTGTGATCGACGCCTAAGTATGTAGTACACGTTCACATTAGTAGCTGCTCCTTTCAGTTCACTTTAGCTATGATTAGCTTTGATTAGAAGAACACGGGAAAAATCAGAATGAACGTGTATTTAGACCGTTGGGGATAAGCTATAATGATCTTCTTCAGTTTTGGCCGAAAATGAGATGACGAACTGGCAGTTGTCAGTGAGTTCTGCAGCCGGCGAAAAAATAGACCGAAACTCATCGAAATAATAAGCGTAAATGATAAGAAGATAGATGGGTTGTAACTGAAATGGTAGAAGTAGGAATGACTGTTTTCGTCGGATAAATAACGAGCATCAAAGTTGGTCATTATCCATCGGATAAGTGAACACTGACTCGCGTACACATGACCAGCATGGTCATGTGTACGCGAGCATGTCATGAGCATGGTCAATAAGCAATAAACAAAACAATACGCACGTTTTTGTTGATAGGGTGGGACGTGTTACCCATGTTTACACCATACCGTAGGTAGAAACAACCAGGTGATAACGTAAATCCTTTTCCACCGGAACTGCTTTAAGAGAACCAGGCTGAACATATAATTCGGGTGAATAATTAACAAACGACCGTGGCGACGTAGCTTCAATTGGGAGTTACTGTGATATATCGTGTACAATGCAGTGCAAACGCAACGCGGTCAAAGATTGCAAATTCAATTACATCTCCAAAACCAGGCAAAATTGAGCATTTCTGCGGTTCCGTAACATGTATTCCTTCAAGAAAATTCCAATGGAGGCATTTTCAGAACGTAAAATTGATTAGTTAAGCCAACGTGATGCTTTTGTTGACAAAAATGACGACAAAAAAGTGTGTGGACAGTTTTCAGGTATAGCCGATTTTTCTCATTGCAACACAACTATTATAGTCGATGAAATCTATATATTTGTCCCGTAATATGCATTTTAATATTTCGTGAAAAATTTGAAAAATACCTTTTCTCGCCTAAATAGCCATTTTCAACTCGTTTCGGCTGTGAAGCACAATATCGACGAACTACACAATTGCCGTTATAAGTGTCGTAATCTTTCCAGCTGAAAGTGTTCTTTAATGTCATTCTTCCTGCAGGTCACCTCGTCTTTATTTCAGCGTACATCCTAATTTTATGGAGAAGTTAACAGCGGTACCAACGAATGGTAAAGCATGGCGAATATAACTGATAAAACTCGACTTGCTTGTCCAGTTTTTAAGCACTGTCCTACGATGAGGTAGGTTAATAAACGTACCTCATGTTCGTATTTTTATAAAAAGCTTAGTATTCATGTTTCAACAACAGTTCTGTTATCGAAAGTATAATCATGCTTTCCTATTCAATTACGTACAAATTCAAATAAAAGCATGTGAGTCCACGTCTATGACATTGATTTTCATTATATTTCACCTTCAGTTCTCCGAGGTAACGTAGAATGCGACTCTGCACTATTTTTCCATTAATCCCTATGCCCTTGAATTACCGCAACTTCCTTGCCTACGTCTTCGGAAGAGTGAAACAAAGAAATCTTGGGGAAACGGAATCCTGAAATTTTGAGAACTGCAACACGTCACAAAATTTCAGCAACTTCTATAGCTACAAAATATTTATAACTAAAAGATAACAGAGATATTCATTGTCTACCGATTACACGCAGCGCTGGTGTGCGTACAGAACGTAACACGTCTTATTTTTACACCGTTCCATATAGACTACGGATTGGTACGACCAACCAATAACGTCGTGTATAACCACAACGAGGAAATTCAAACGAACACTGGGAGAGAAACCCGAAGTTGTGAAAGTATGCAGTGACGAGGTGTATTCGAAAGGAGCTGTTCAGTTTCTACAGAACAGGAGTTCTGTCATGTCGATAATCTTCATGAACAAGCGTTGATCGATCCAACCTGGTTCTGTATATGATGACGACCGTCGAGAACTTAAACGCAAGCTGATTAAAAGCTCGCGCAAAGACCGTGAGCAATATTTGGTCGGACAGTCGAAAGAGATGGAAAAAGCCTTTATATCTGGGAACGGCAGAGGGCTTTTATCCGTGATTCGTGGTTGTACTGGTCGTCGAGTCGATGTAAGTGAAACCATATGTGAAAAAGATGGTTCACTTATTACCAGTCAATCGCGCCGACTTGACAGGTGGGCTGGACATTTTGAAGAACAGTTCAGTTGATCTCAACTAGATCACCTGGACGACGGGACCCAATTGGTGAGTTAATGCATTTCAACACGGTCCTCCGCCAGAAGCAGAAGTGGTCCTGGAGCTTAAGTTATTGAAGCGTAATAAGGCTCCTGGACCGGACCTCCTCTCTCCTTCTCTTTTCAAGGATGGTGGCGAGAGGTTGATATCAGAACTGACAAAACTCCTTCAGACGATATGGGAGACTGAAGAGGTACCACGTGATTGGTGTCAATCAACAATCATTCCCGTTTTCAAAAAGGGGGCCCGAAGTTAATCTGATAACCATAGGGGCATCAATTTGGTGTCTATCGCGTCCAAGTTACTCACTGGTCTCATTTTACGTCGGCTCACTAAGCCCAGAGAAAGCCAGGTTCGTGAAGAACAGGCAGGATTCCGATCCGGTCGGGGGTGCGTTGATCATATTTTTACATTGCGACGGATCTTGGAACATCGGCACTGTTACAGACAGCCGACAGTCGTGGTCCTTTCGGACCTGAAGGCTGCTTTCGTTTCAGTTGCTCGTAACGTTCCCTGGAGCTGCCTTCTCTACAAGGGAGTGCCAGAAATATACGTGAATATATTGAGATCACTGTATGCTCACTCTGCAAGCAGAGTGAGTTTATAGACAAGTGTCTCAAGCGTTCATCACTTCCCGTGGTGTTCATCAAGTGTCCGGTTGTTCCCTTTTTGTTCAATTTTGTTCTGGACAAAATTCTAGGGAGTGTGGTAGAGAATTCTGGTGGGCTTGGTGTTGAGCTTCTTCCCGGATCTAGGTTGACCGATCTGAAATATGCGGATGGCACTGACTCACTCAGCCCTTTTGCTTAACAGGGTGAGTGAGCAGACTGGTTTGTACGGAGTGCGCTCCCTTCCATCGTAGTGTACATCGCTGCTTCAAGACTCGGGCATTTTCACTCCAAGTCAGCATAACTTTGCAGATCGATGCAGTGCATAAGCTTGACCATCAAGTCAGGTTGGCAGTAGGGGTCAGGTATTTCTTTCTGTCCTATAAATCGTGACGTTATAGCTGTGTACAAGAATTCCATTGGTTCTTTTTTTAGGTACAAGTTTGTTAGTCGGCCGCTGAAATCATGTCAAATTTCAGTGTTAACAGACAGGATACAACGAAGTTGGCAATGAGTTTTGCGTACTCCGAAGGCCACGTTAACACACAACAAGTTCCTTCTGTTGAGGTCCGGGGATGGGGTTTCAGTGAATGTTCCTGGGAATCGGCTAACTCGCCGATGATATCTCGATCAACAATTGGCGGTTTACATGTGGTCTTCTTACGCTGAATGCATGTCTAAAACTGATAGCGTTGAAATCACAAAATGCGCTTCGGTGAGAGAAATTTGTGATCCAGTGTCCCCGCCAGTTTGCTTGACACCGCTATCAGCATCATTAGCATTAAAACCAAATCAGAAGCTACTTTGGTTCGGGCCGCCGCTGAGTTAAGTAATGACTTATGATATCCTGGGAGAAGAAAGCGTTACGGATAAGGTTGAAACATAAAAAGGCTAAGTAGAAGAGCTAGTAATGGTATGAATGGAGCTACAGCATTGACTGCGGCACCTTGTCACCTCGGATAACCTTTCCGGCCAGCGATTTAAGTGATCACGTGAACCTCAGCCAGGCTGGCAGCACCTACCCACCTTGCTCAGTGGAGCAGTCGTGACTACTTTGTTGCTTGATAACCATGTGTGACGTAGAGAGGTCGAATATCCGATAAAAACCTTTTTTCAACAGCCGGTTCAAATATGGTTTGGGTTACAGGCTTTCTTTAATTTACGCATATCTGTCTTGACAAAGCAGAAGTTGTATTACTAATAAGTAGTGTGGCAGATTTATGAATTTAGATGAGACCCAACTGTGAAAAGTCGGGACTTCGGCTGGATTCGAACCAGCGACAGACACACCATTCCTCAACGCGGCAAGGGTTCTACCAGCTGAGCTACATACTATGGCTTCGTAGCTCAGCTGGCAGAGCCCTTGCCGCGTTGTGGCATGGTGTGTCTGTCGCTGGTTCGAATCCAGCCGAAGCCCCGACTTTTCACAGTTGGGTCTCATCTAAAAGCAGAAGTTGGCACTGCGGCCACTGCAAAGTTTCCGTAGGTGTCCATTACGAGCAACTGTTCCTGAAAGTGTGCAGAGAAGGAAATTGATGTCTAAAGAGCGCACCATCATAGAATTATTTTGCTCGAGTTCTTGGTAAGAAAACAAACAGCCGTAACGTCTTTTAGTGAATCTGCCGCATCAAAATAGTCTGGAACAACTGTGTACTGGCTGAACTCTTTCTTATGCCTATCGGCGGTGGGAGAAGTTGCAACTTTCCGACAAGTTCGAGAGAATTATCGTTAGCGAACAAAACACGGCTCGCGCAGTCATTTTACCGAAGACCTACGGGGCACGGTGTGCCTAAAAGTACGGTGGTGCAATTGACATCTACACAACTGTTCAAAGTGTTCACAGACTCGATGATGGCTTCCGGTACCACATGCCTTAACGGCAAGATCATAAGACTGCAAAATGTTAAGGGACGAAGGCGTGAACTGAAGGTGAATTGCATGTGCAGTGTAAGGATGTGTACGGATTTTTACCTGTGGGAGAGCTGTTAAAATTACAGGCTGCCCAGTTCGAAGGTTATTTCTGACAAATCACTTCCAGAGAGAACGAATTAACCGGACCTAATTTCAATATTCCTACTGCGGCGGCTCGTAGTTTTTCAACTGTAATCGAGCGGCGTTGTTAATTCGGTTGATTGAAGCCAGTTCTCAAGTTAAGATGCAGAAAGGATTCCGCAGAACGAGCGTCTTATGCAGTCGGAACTAATATTGGTGATGGTCGAATCTGGCTAGTAGATTTACACGATCAACCACAATATGAATAGCGCGGCTGTAACTACGTGATTTGCACCGCATTTTGTCGGTTTCAGTAGCAACAAATGCTCTAGGCTATTTGGTTTCCTCTAGGCTCAGAAAGGTCGACTCAGGGAGCAAAAGGGTCAGTCCGCGCTTGTCGATTCTTCGAAATCTTTTTGGATCTAATTTCACAAAATTGAATTGCGGGGCACATATCGCCATTTTACATGCTGATACTCTTCATGGGTGACAGCGAGATCGTTGGCCACGGACAAATTCAAAACGTTAAGTACGATTCTGAATGCTTCGCAGAATAATAACTGAATCAGCCCAGTTGATCGTCAAGCCTATCGGAGTCTTCACTCCTGTCTGGACAGAATGAGGTATCTTCAAAACCTAGAAAGTGTAACTACAGACCCCGTTTTGGGGTATCTTAGTTGGTCTCAAAAGTTCGGCTCCTGGTTGTTTACTCAAGAAAGGCATACGATTCAGATTTGCAGATCCTATTGTCCTCACATTACGCGCGACCCCACAGCCGTTTACACAAGCGTAGCTGAAGACGTATAGTTGACTGGCCAAGGCAAAATTAGGTATTCTACTGAGATGTTCTGAACGTTGGATTTGGCAAAGCTTCGTAAGGGTACCGATCAACTTCTGTCACGGGCTTTTATAGGCGGGTGAAATTGCATCATTTGGCCCAGTTTATCTTAGCACAGTCGTTGAGGTGTTAGTTTGGCCAGGTATGAAACAAAGAATGTTATAAGTGGGGATGATGAATGATAATAGGATGCATGGAATCAATTAACTATTAATATCAGGCATCCGTAGGCTCAGGCCACCTTTATCAATGGTCACAGGTTACTACAAATCTTGGTGCAGTCCCGGGCTTTCGAAAGCTGTTTTTGCACTACCGTCCAACGCAGCAAAAGAAGTCGCAGTTTCGGCGTTGTTACTTGGTTGTTTGGCGAGGTGAGTTCTCCCGAACAACAGAGAATTCCCGAGGCTGTCGGAAATGCGAATCGCATCTGCTTTAGCGCAGAATCTGAGGCGACAACTATCAACGTAACAACTTTATGTAACCACATCGATCGCCGGGGGTACGAGTAATGGGTTGTTATCTTTGATTTCTTGTTGCGAGACGAAAGAGGCCCAGCTAGTGCACAAGATATCCCCGAACAGACGCGCATACATTAGGTACTCCTGTGGCGACCTTCTTGGATTGCTACCTGACTACCGAAGGAACTTCAACTCCTCCCGATCGTCCTTTGAGGCAGGAACTCGATAGAGCATGGCTTCAGCGTTCAAAACCATAGCGGACACACTCCGTTGAAAGCGCCAGAGTACCCCCAGCTTGTTGCTGGCGAGGTCAGGCGCGAAGTAGCTGGCTGATGAGGGAAACATTTCTGAAGTGACTAAAGCTACCGAAAACTGTCCTTAGTGTATTAGATTCCGCAGCGCCGAACATTGGATGATCAAATGAGCACCATGTGCGAACAAAAACAACATGTATGTCAATAGTTCTTCCAATGCGAACTTTTTGAGCAGATCGTTCCATCTTTTGGCAATACACAAGCAAATTCGTCAGTATTTTTTTCCCAGAATTCGGGGCTTTGATTTGCACCCGGAATGTCGACAGAAGGGAGGCAGATATTTTTCCATAATATAGCAATTTTGTGGTTACCGTTCACTGACCTGATGGTACTAGTTTACCCCACTTTGTCATCGACGGAGTTACGACTCTCAGTTGGCGACCAGCGAATGCGTGTTCTGTTGAGGAAAGTTCGTTTTCCTCAAAAATAATTTATTTTTCGAGATAACTTCGGGAAGTAATTTATGATTTCCAATTGTATTTTTGCACGCTAAAATGGGCTAAAGCACCTTCCTCTTCCGTCACTAATTTACTCATTCCACTTCTAATGCGTCAATTAGCGTGAGATTCTGTGAGGCTGTTCCGAGGCCGTATATACGCAGACCGTGGTCTGATATGTTGCCTTTGGTTTGAGAGCAACTATCTTTTCGACTGAAGCCATGGGTTTTCCGTGGTTCTCTGGAGGTTTCGTGTTTCGCTTTGTGCTGAGCGTTCGCGATTCGTATATTCCTGCACTAGCCATTTCAAGGCTGCGTTGCCCAACGGGTCATAACACATTTGGCAACGGGGATTTTTGCTGTGCGTCTGTTCTCATTTTCAGCCGAATCTGACAACCCTAATCT
>JTDE01009267.1:1999-14223 GCA_014338405.1 Paragonimus skrjabini miyazakii | reverse complement strand
CCGTGGCATTGTGAACCAATCTTGTTTTGACCATTTGGGATCGTTGGTTTATTGTTACGCGTTGCTCAACGTCTTCCCGGAAGATCGTACAGTAGGTTTCTGATGACCTCCGGTATCTTGGTTATTTTTACCTCACTTGCCGCTATTTGGAGGTAACTCACTAGAAGGCGTTCCACGCTCAGACGTTGGTTCATCTGCGTGAAGGCGGATCTTCGATAGGAAGCTGTTTTTTAGCGTATAACACCTCTGAATCGCAGTGGACAGCATATCTCTTGTAAAAAGATTGATTCGTAATAATCTGGGGGCTGAGATGGAGCCCAGGTTTACTGGGCACGTAAGGTGTTGGATAAGCCATGCTCCACATTCGCTTACGTCTAGGTCTAGATTGGCTCGGGTGAACTTCCACTGGTCCATGTCGTGCGTATGCGCGCGCGATGCATCCGCATCCTTCAACATCTCTACACCCAGTACAACTGAATTATTTCGTTTATTTTGAAGAGCAAATATACATATCTTCGTTCAAAGAAGGAACAATCGGTGACACCAAAGTTAAGCAGCAGACATAAAAAAGTTGAATGCGGAAACGAGCTGTCTGTCAAATGTGGGACGTTGCATGGTTGGCGACATTCAACAAATGACAATTCTTCTCACAAGAATGGCAAGCGTTAATGGGCCAGTCATCAAATGAAAAGTTATATGTGACGTATATGCTGAACAGTTTTAAAATTGGAAATAAAATATATGAGAAATAATGGAAAGAAAATAGGCGAGCGATCAATCTCACAAAATCAAAAAGCTCTTCAGGGCTCAAAAGTGCTATCACAGTCAAGGCTCATGCAGCGGGACAGAAAAATGTCCTTCATAGTGAGACAACTGTCATATAGGTGGCATTAGTTAACGCCAGGTTCATTACATAAATGCGTCGTAGGTTTTTAGGGAACCTAGAACAATCAGTAGATATGAATCCGTGACTGCGTAGGAGGGCAGCCCCAGTCGAAGAATAGCGTTACTCGATGAAGGAAATGTAATACCACGAAAAGAGATTATCACAGGTGAATGAGAAACAGAGTTCACATCACAGCCCAAAGTATGGAGCACTGACTGAATAGCGGCATTATGAGAGTCAGTCCCGTACTTCGCAATCTTGTCTGTCCAGGCTAATTGGCTTCGGTAATCATCCATTATACTGACGTCAAGCACCACAGCAGCGTCGTCACGAACCACGATCACATCGGGTTTGATGAACGAGCTCGTGGTTGGTACTCGCAACTCTTCGAAGACTGTACAGCCCAACTTGCGCAGTCGTTTCGCCAGGTCTTTGGCCACACGGTTGTGTCGAGCACAACGCACGTCATGGGTAATCCAGCAGGATTGTAGAATATGAGCAAGGCTTTCCAGTTGACCGCAGTTGCCACAGCAGAGAACTGAGTGGTCACTTCGGCTGCCCCGTGAATTTCGGACTTTAATCCGCAACAGACTACATCTGAGCTGGATGGCACGAATAAAGATTCTAAGGAAGATGCGGTCTGGGTTAAACAGCCAACGATTGGAGAGCAAAGAGCGTGACACTTCTTGAAGACCACGGCCATCAAGCGAATGATAGAGTTTATCCATCCATGCCATATGGGCTTCCTTTTTGTTCGTCACCACTACGCCCTGAACGCGTACGGGGATGTTTATTTATCTCAAGATAGGGCCAAACGAATTATCATTAACCACACTCCGCAGAACAATACACTGACTGGAAAGAAGTCTCTCCACTCGAGATTTACGCGAGATTGGAATAGTTGTAGACAAACTCGGGATGCCCAAACCACCCAAACGAATTGGGGTATGGATGTAGCTGATTGGTGTGTCTTTAGGAAGGCGAAGCCATTGCCAGAAAAACTGGCGAATCGTACAATCCATGGCTTTGAGCGTGTTACGGTGGACTCGGCTCAATACTAACGAGTGATTCATCTTCGGGAGCAGATGCCGTCTCAGGAGTTCAAGACGTTGCTGTGGCTTCAACGGGGCCTTGGTAGTTTCATCCAGCATCGCGCGAAGTTGCAGACGGTGGTTAGTGAATGCTTTACCCTTCCAGGTGAACGGGATACCTAGATAGGTCACCGTGTCAGAGGCGCTTTGTGAGTGGATAATGTCCGGGCCGAAGTGGATAGACTCACCGGAGATGGCAGTTACATTGTGTTTATGGTCGCCACGGATGATCATGAGTTTAGTCTTATGCGTGTTGATCTTCGGTCCGGAAAGTTCCAGGGCACCAGCGGCGGCTGCAAGCATCTCAAAGAGACGCGTAGGATTCTCAGCTAGAAGGATCAGATCGTCGGCGTAAGCGAAACCGCTAACCAGTGTGTCGTGGAACTGGTAGCCAAGCTCCGGTCGAGATAGAGCCAACACCTTATCCATTGCCATGATGAATAATAGCGGGAACAGTGGGTCACCCTGGCGAAAACCACGCTGGGATCGGAGAACGGAGTCATTGAGCGTGGTGGAAGCATTAATGTAGGATTCGGCAATGTAATGCGTTAGAGGTGGAGGAGCACCGAAGGCTCGGACCGATCTGATCGAATCTTGTGAGATAGAACTAAACGTATTGGACACGTCGATAAGGGCCGCGCACAAACTTGAAGACGTGGTACATGAGTTCCTAAGCAGCGCATGAAGCAGGGAGGTCGCATCAAGGCAACCGTCACGATGTAGGAATGCAAACTGGAGAGCGGGCAGTTGCGAGCGCGAATTCCAACGATCGGCCAATATCTTGTGGAAACAACGTATCAACGTTGAAGATACGGCGATGGGTCAGAGTTCGGTGGGAGATGAAGGATTGTTTATTTTAGGTACAAGAGCGGCACAAATGGATTGGACAACCTTGGGTTAGCAGGAAAAGGGCGAAGTATCCAGCCAAGGCATCAGCTTTCATACGCTTCAAATGTTTGGGCAACAATTTGTCCAAACCCGGAGCGGTGTTTCCCATAGGCTTCAAGGTGCGTGATGCTTCATCTCTAGTGATCGGGTCGACCAGAGATCAGTCCGGAGGCAGAATTGTGCGAGATGGATCGATAGTACCTCGGACCAGAATGCGTTGGAATTATCTGGGAGGCCGCGGTTCATCTTATAGGCAGTTCGCCAGTTTCCAGAAAAAACTGCAAACGCGGCGCCTTTCTTACGCTGGTGGTAGTGCGTTTGGATCGCTGCATACTTAACCTTCCGTATCTGTTTCGTGGTCAGGTGGGTTTCGATGTAAACACGACCACGTCGTCGAGTGACAAGTCGCCAGGTGTACGGAAAAGCTAGTGAAGCGTTCATGTTCAACAGCGATTTAGCTTGCACCACTGTGAAAATGCCTGCATGAAGACCGCGGGCAATAGCTAGTAGTTCATCGCTGTGAATGAAAGCCTCGCTATTGGATTCCAGTTGGGTAATCACTGTTTGTATCAAACAGGTAAACCACTCAGAGTGATCAGCGGCTTGGGACTCAATTTCCAATGTCGTGTTAATCTGTGGGACGGTGGTTGGGTCGGCAGCAGGGACAGTATTCCTCAGCCAGTTCAGCGCACACATACGAGTCCGAATGCTCCCCAAAGTACGACCTGGGAAATGCGACAAGAGCCGACGGTGAAGTTCGCGTCGAGTAGGACACAACGGAGCCAGAGCATCGGCACATCTGATAAGAGAAGCCGATTCTTGCTGGGACCAATCGGATCAAGCAGTTTTCATGGACATGAGCTTATCATGATTGCATTCGACGAGATGTGCATGCCTTTTTGTGTTGACTGAGACCAATTTTGGTGGAGAAGCTGCGGTCACAGTTGGCACAGTCAAAGAGTGTGGCAGGCTGGGTGTCCACTTACTGCTCTGGACCACTCCCGCGTCGATGCGTACGAGTAAGCGTCGACAAGCCAGCATTCGATTTGCACATCTAGCCACATTCTGAAAAGGTGTACTCCGCTAGCCTATCCTATGTACTGTTAGTTGCCTGCACGGAGGTGCTGGCGGTAATTTCATTGTCTTGATCGAATGTAACCAGTACGATCAAAACCAGGTAGAGTGGTTGGCCCTATCTGGAGTTGCTGAACTCTTAGCCAGTCAAAGTTTGCACCGAGACCACCCAGTCGGCACCACGAGGAGGTGGTCCAACGCGCCGACCGATCAGACTAGGAACTCGGGAGGGTAAGATATGCCGTTCGTCGCGTCTCCCTGATCGCCCAGGGGAAGTGAGGTTTTGCCTTAAGGCAAGAATCATTGAGTCTTGACAAGGATGATACAGTTAAGAGAACCTCCTCGACGTCTTCTATCTGGCCCAGCGTGAGACGGATTGGCCGAGGGCGTCCGTCTTGGTGGAACTTACGAAGCCTGCATAGCGTGGTTTTAACTTCCACGCTTAGCCTGAGTAAATTGCAAAGGGACCTCCACTACAACTGATCATCAGCTTCTTTCTGTTTGAGCAACGTGCTTTCGCCTTCTGCAGCGTTACAGATAATTAGGTTATGTCTAGCGAACTCGGGGTAGTGATTAAGCCTGGAGGTATTTTTTCCTTGCGTTCTAAGCTTGGGGACGGCTTTGTGATTACGGCGTTCGACTAACAGCTTGGAGCTTTCCTCATTCGTTCCAATGGCGACTTGGGCGTACCAGCTAGCAGAGACAAAGTAACGATCCGTTTACCAGGCTTTTGCCTAGTGCGGCCTGTCGAAGCTGGTTTACGAGCTGGTACAGGAGACGGCGGACTGTGGTTTTGTTTATCCGACCTGAGGGTGTCTGGCATTGGCGTATCGGGAATGCATATTGTAGAGACATAGAAACTGCTAAACTCGCTTGGTCTGTCTTCATCTTGAGTGATGCTTTCCTTAGAGATGTTAAGTTGGCATGTCACGCAGTAGGGTACATGCGGGAGTCTTGGAGCCGTAAATACACGTCTGCGGAAACTCGGAGTCGTAAATGAGGTAAAACCAACTACTGAAAAAGTCACAGGCCATGGCTATACAACTCGATGAGTGCGATTCTTTTGAACTAACAGAGACATTAGAACGCGTGTCGGTGAGTTCACAAGTTATGTTTTCAATTGACGTTGATTCCCTTTTCACGAGCGTTCCGCTTTGACAGGCAGTTGAGTTTTAATGTGATTTTGTTTCCAGCCGAAACTTTGATATAGGTATTCCACTTGATCTCATATTACTGTGTACAAAAATTGTCAGGTTCCATTTTAAAGGACTTTCTTATAGACAAGTAGATGGAAGAGCTATGGGTAGTCCATTAGGCCCATGCACACGACTCACACATTCGTCGCAGCACGGTGGGGTCTTCTGAGCTCACTGGTGTAAGACACTGAACTTCAAAAGGCTACTAGCCTCAAGTCCTGTGACCCGATCTGAACTGAAAATCAGAATAGCGTTAACAACCCGGTAGCATTTTGCGTTACAAGTTCTTTATTTGCTTTCATGAGAAAAGAAATGGGAGAGTACGAATAAGACGCAGGGAAGTAATAATTAGAAGTGAAAAGAGTTGTGAGATTAGTTTCAAGTAGGGTTTTGGGGCCGGAATCTCTCTGTTTGACCGAATTGTTCCAACGAATCTTCTTTGAGGCTGTGGGCGCGACAACACTCGTGCATACTATAGTGACCAGCATGCGTGGTGCTGCAGGCTGTGACCTATGTGGCCCTATTCAATTCGGAAATTTAAACTCACGGAGAATTATATTTTACGTCTGCTGTTTGCGGGGTTCGTAGGAGAGCACTTTGCGTGGTTTTTGGGGCCCCTGTGGCGAGTTAAATAAAGGCTTTCCGACTCACAGCAGGCGACCTCATCAGGATCCTGTCGTTCCGAATTTTTGGGAAGAATAATTTCCCGCGAGGCAGTTTGGTGGTCTTCGGGACAAGCAACATGGAAGACGGTTTTTGAGTGGTTTCATTTCCCCCGACAATTCCGCCTGTGTTTGGGACCTCTACTGTTGAAGTGACAATTGCAAAATCTTCGTCCTCGCTGTTGTATTTGCATACGCGTGCAATCAACAGTAAGTATTGTGGGCTGTGATAACCGTAGGGAGTATTCGTGACCAAGTAGAAGTACGAATTATATTGTCCTATTTGCGGGCAGTAGTGTCATTCTTAAATTTGAGGACGAATGGATCATATAAATTTACAACACCCGTTTTCCACTCCAGGCATGGAAGTTTGAATCGACACTCCCGGAATAGAAACTGCAATCATGCTCTCCAGTTGTAGCCTCCGGTCTGCCGTGGTTTGATATTCGGTTTCAACCCGCTGCTCGCGGTTAACCTTCTTTGCCGAGGGCGGTCGAAAGACACGCCGTTCAGTTGGGCATTGGTAAGCATCAAAGGCGCTGCTTTCACCGCCACTGTCTCGGGGTTGAGCATAGCTAGTGAGGTTACCGGAAGACCAAGTGACATGTTGCGTGTTCTTGCACACAGCTTGCTTGTGAGTGCGGGGCTTGCGACGTCCGGAGAGGATGTAGATACTAAAACAAAATTGGCGGGTTTGATTCACGCAAATGCAACTCTCTCTTCAATGAGGCCATCCTCGTTACATTTATGTCGCCGGCTACTCTATATGTGGAGATGAAGGTCAACTGCATCAGAGGAGGAAGCGCTACATATTCACTCAAGGGCTGTAGTTCCGACTTCACTTCAGATAAAGTCCGTTGGTACTCTTCAATCCTAATCACCATGGGAAAAAATGGAAGGAGATAGAGACATAAGAATGTCTCCGCATTCGAAGTTGCAGGTCTTTTGCGTCGTTCCGCGTTTCGTGGTGCGTGCGTGACTGGCCAGCGGCAAGGCCGTGCCTTGGCTGTCGTCAAACCTGCAGCCCAAGCAGATAAACTTCAGAGCCGAAGAGGCTAGCTGCTTGTACTGGCCTTCATTGAGGCCGGTGCAATTGCAGTGATACCACTTCTGGCACTTGCACTGCTGCATGCCTTTCTGTAAGGACATCTTGCACCCATAGCGGTCGCAAGCGCTCAGTGCCCCGGTCAATGTCTGTTGAATCCCAGCATTGCTAGATCTAATGCGAGTCATTTTCGATGAGAACAAGCAGTATACAATATAAACCAGTTAGTTTTTCAGTTATTCCAAAAGCAGTCAGCACAAAGTGGGAAGAATGGATACTACAGAACACAGATGATACAATGGGTAATGAATTAGTACATTATTCGCTGACAAATAACGGTAATCCGATGGGAATGTTTGATACCCTGGGCATCAGCAGAGGAAATATATGAGTAGACAATGACAGCGAAGTCATTTGAACAAAATTTCGAGTTTCCGATGAAGGTTAATTATTTTCCGCGTGGGCTAAGATAGCAGTTGTCCTGGCTCGACTTCCACTGGGCAAGTATGCTAACGTTGGCGATCCGTTCGTCGTGTTGTTCGCAAGGCCGTCAACGAGCTGGTCGGTCTGGTGGTTGAAGTTGCTGTCGTAATGGTTGTAAGAAATTTCTTATCTGGGTACCTGACCTTGAATGCGTCCAGAAATAAGTCCAGCAAGATTTAATTCTTAACTTGTCCAGGTTATGTGGAATTGCGCGATCGACGCCAGTTCCGGTGGCGCACAGTTCATAGTTATATGTTGTAATTAACTTTTTTATGCCTTTGTGTACACAGCTTTGTTAGCCTCATCTGCACACTTGTTTGAAAGCATCATCATCACCTTGTGATTCCGATCAGCAACAAGAATAAACGGGAGTTACATTGCACCATCTCTGTCTTCTTCAGTTGTGTGAGTTTTTGGGCTGGTGAAGTAATTGCACGGTGAAATATTTCACCTCTGCGTATCGGCTGATCCGTCGCCGCTCAACGTTCGTCGTCCCACGTTGCGTGCAAAATTATCTATCAAACGTTTCATGAACCTATTTTCTGGCGCTGTTCCTCTAAGCTGTGGTGTCCTACTTAAATCAGCGGACCCGAAATCGCCTATGGGTTGTTTCATTTTTATTGACACCTCTCCCGTTGTATTTGCAAGCATATCTTTTGTGGCTATCCGTTCCCGTTACAATTCTTCTTCGCTGTTACCATATTCTGATCATTTTACCCATTCGATTGACTTGGCGATTAAAAACTTGGTGAACCCTCTTAGTTTTAACGGAATTATGCTTTATCCATCTTCCTGGTATAAGTATCATTGCTTAACGATACTGTTGACATGGACATTAGAATTAAACATAGTGTTGTTATAAAATTGCCCGAATATTGCTCCCAAAATCCTCGACTGTGTCCCCACCAGCTTGATCTCGTCTTTACCAGCGTGCAGATAACAACAAAGAAAATTAGACTTTTACACATGGTACAATGTCTTTCTTTGATGTCGTAGCGGAAGAGAAAGATCTGCTAAAATCAGTCCCACTTCATTTCACTTGTACTCATTTAAAGAACGCGATCATAAAACGGACTGGTGTGCCATAGACTAAACTGTTACACAAATTGTTCAATTCAGATGAGTTAAACGACTGGCTCCCGTCTCAACCGTTACGGTATATGAGAGGCCTTTTAGATTCGCGGAAGCTTGATGATGCCACCATAAAACAGCTTATGACGGAAAGGCTGTCCTCTGCGGTGCAGCAAGTTTTGGCCGCCACGTGTGAGGACGGTCTTAATCGACGAAATGACAGCTCTTGCGGAAAAGGTAGTGGGAACTTTTCTTCCCAACCGGTGTGCACCGCAACCATAATCGTTACCACTTCAGACCCCTTCAGTGTCAACTATTGATAATGTCCTAAGACTTTTGACAGAGAAGATGTCGTCGTATAGACAGTTTGACTGTGCAGCTCGATGAGCGGAACAGATATTCACCCAGAAGCAGTACACAATTTAATTCCCGCAACCCAACAAGTTGGTGTTGGTGCTGCCATCGATCGTAAATAAGTAGTGTTAACGAGAAAATTGAACTACATGGAACAAGTGCCAAAAGTATCAGTTTGGTGATGCGAAATGTTTAAATATTTTCAAGAAACGACCCATTTTTTATTATTAAGTAAATTCTTGGTTAAGCCACAACGAGTTAAAACCAAAAGAGTTATCGGTTTCGAAACGTTTCCACCCTGTCGGAGAGCCTTTAACAAGCGGTTTAAATCAGAAAATTCACAATATGCAAGCTGCAAATGAGGTAGTCATCAACTGGCACATGTCCGTGTGTTTAACAGGCGGTGTGTAGATAGGCTACCAATAAGATGTAAGTGTTCACGGTTCATCTGAGGTCATCACTTGACGATCCCAGGTGCAGACAAGGGTAGATAATTATTGTGTGTTGTGTGACAGTGTGCAAGCATGTGTGTGTTAGCCTACATGCGTGTAGGTTGTTTGGGATGGTGGTGGGCGGTGGTGTGGGTGACAGGGTATCGTAAGCCTTTCCTTGCGGTGTCACTGCTGTCCACCCAGTAAATCCTGCCAAACAACTGACAATTCCGGGCCATCTGATCGATTCACCGCTTGTGGTGTATTAGCGATCAGCAAGGCTTCTGCCAGTAGGCGTTTTTTGTGGCAGAAGTCTTGCTGATCGCTAATACACCACAAGCGGTGAATCGATCAGATGGCCCGGAATTGTCAGTTGTTTGGCAGGATTTACTGGGTGGACAGCAGTGACACCGCAAGGAAAGGCTTACGATACCCTGTCACCCACACCACCGCCCACCACCATCCCAAACAACCTACACGCATGTAGGCTAACACACACATGCTTGCACACTGTCACACAACACACAATAATTATCTACCCTTGTCTGCACCTGGGATCGTCAAGTGATGACCTCAGATGAACCGTGAACACTTACATCTTATTGGTAGCCTATCTACACACCGCCTGTTAAACACACGGACATGTGCCAGTTGATGACTACCTCATTTGCAGCTTGCATATTGTGAATTTTCTGATTTAAATCTTTTGTTAAAGGTTCTCCGAGAGAGTGGAAACGTTGCGAAACCGATAACTCTTTTGGTTTTAACTCGTTGTGGCTTAACCTAGAATTTACTTAATAATGAGCATTAGCACAACGCACAATATATTTTCACACATCCGTTCGGTTTACGGTTTGGAAGTGCTAACCCATTATTTACATTAGCCCAATTTTCAAGTCCTATAAATGCGTTCACTCTAATTCTCGAACGAAATGCGTCCTCCCTTAGCCAGAAAGTGCTTTATTTGGCAGCATTTTGAAGATACTGTCGACATGGAAATATACAACAATACAATGTTGGCTTTGTATTTCAGCAAGATTTCTAACATAGTGGAACAACGTTTTCGGCTCCTTTGTCAATACGATATTTATTCTATTTCCCCTTCTTTACAAGATTCCAGGTAGGCACTAGTCGATAAAACGTTGCAATCTGGTAGGCCCGCCAAATTTCGTCCAAACTTTTGTCTACATTTTGTGAAACTGGAAGTCGAGTTACTGCGTAACCGGCCGTCCGGCATCCGAGCATAGTCTCACCTATCGGCCGGCCCACAGGATGTGTGGGGGTATGATCAGTCGAAAAATGTACAATACTGCGGCAAGTTAATACACATTTCGTTAAAGCCAAGTTCCATTCGTTGACATTTCCTTTATGAAAGCCTTCGAGGGGATATTTGATGGACCGTTCCGTTCTTTCCACATGCCCACTGCTTTTCGGGTGGTGAGCTTATTGTCTAGTTTTATCTGCACATTTTGTGAAACAAAGAGCTTTCAAAGCATGAGCATTGGTTTGGGTGGAGTTGGCCAGGAACTCCCCAAAGACACACCAAGTGGTCCACAAGGTCTGTTGCTACCGTCAATGTATCCACTGTGCAAGCTGGACTGCTTCGCACCATCTGGGAGAGGAATCCACCAGGACCAAGACGCGCCGATTGTTTGGGGTGTCTCAGGCAACGGTCTTACAATGTCTACATCGACCAACATATTACGGTATCCTGCATTCATAACGTGTAACGGCGCGCGATGTCCTGTATGAAGGTATTTGAAGGTGCCGCGTTTTTCGCACGATCGGCATAACAACCTGACTTTTCCCCGCCGGTGCGGCCACCAAAATCGTTGTCATGCTGCCGTCTCCAGTTAATTTGCTCCCACATGAGCGTGCTGGAGGAGCAAGTCTGTTAAAATGTCACTTATCATGGACTGAGGGGCTACGAACCTCCTAATGTAAGCGGGTTCGTGTTGGATAAACTATGCTCACCCTGCCATATTGAGCTGTTCAAATAGCGTCCAAAGACAGGGAGATTCATGGCGAGTTTCTTTACTTTCCTTGCCTGCTGGTCTGTCACCAAGATTCCATCACCTTCCGTAGATTAGCGCAGTTCCGGGATCTGTCGTTTGAACCTGATACCAGCTGCCGTATTTTGCGCTCTGTAGGTTGATCAGCGCTAGGTTTTCGTAGTACAAGACGAACTGCCGCCATGATTGCAACAGGACAAATCATTAACTAATCTGAGTTAGAATATCGTTTGCCGTGCCTGTGTTCACCTACGAAGTTGTACTCCTGTAGGATCTTCTGCCATTGGGCCAACGGCACCTTTGGGTTTTCCAAGTTTTGCAATCAGCAAAGGGACTGATGGTCTGTGCGCACGATAAAACTTTTGTCCAGAAAATAATGCCGAACAAGTCGTGTGAAGAATACTAGCGCAAGCAATTTTTTCTCGTTACACAGTGGTTCCTTTCGCATTTACTTAAACACTGGCTATCGTGGGCTATCACCCGTTCCCTACCATCTTGTCCCCGCTGCGAGAGAACCGCTTTGAATGCATTGTCGGTACTACCGGTATCCAAATCAAACTCTCCGGTATTCGGTGACAGGTCAGGAAAGCTGCCACTGACGCCACGTAGTGATTTCAGAGCGTGGTGGCAATTTATATCCGAATGAATTCATAATTATTTTGCAGTAGTCCGGTAAGGGGAGAGGAATTATTAGCAAAGTCTGCTATGAAGCAGCGATATTAGGACGCAGCCATTGGAAGGTCCGCGGCCATTTCGCATCCCTAGGCACGGACCAGGATCGAATTTTTCCGTCTTTCATGGGTCTGGGTGATTGCATGACCCAGGGATTATATGGCCTGAGAATGTTCTCGCTTTGAGTAGGGAGTGGCGATATGAAAACTGTAAGTTTAAACCGACCATTGTCAGGTGGTCCAGAACAAAATCTTCCGGAGGCATGGGAGGAGGCCATTGTAATACCTAAAGCTGAGGAAGGCAACTATCACTCCCCTTCTGGTTATCCGCTGAGCAATCCCGTCAACATCCCCCACAAG
>JTDE01009265.1:8048-18139 GCA_014338405.1 Paragonimus skrjabini miyazakii | reverse complement strand
TTCGTTCAAGCATGTTCGGTTTGTTTTTAAAGCCGACCATAGACTTGCTTTTACTTGTTGATAGCATTGAACTTAAGAGCTATTCCCGGAAAGCTGCAAATATCGCAGTTTATGGACACGCCACTTCGGAAGAACAACCGGCGGAAGACGAAGGAAATTCGAATTTGAAAGCTTTCAGAATGTGCTGGCTAGACTTTCAGTTGAATAGTGCCAGAATTATAATGCGCCAACTGCGCGATGGAATAAGCGTGCCTGTTATACCGACGGGATTGAGAGCGACAATTGTGAAGGCTCATACGAGATGTTATCGACCTCATGAAATGCTGAGGCAAAGTGGATGCTGGCCGGGAATGAAAGATGATGTCTACACCTATGTGCGGGCATGCCAGCAATGTCAGCTGCCGAAGAGCACAACCATCCAGTCAGTATCATACACAATCAATTCCGGTTGGTTAAATTTTGGAATTAGGGTCAGTGGATGTGATGGACTCCTCTTCAGTAACCATTCCCGGAAATCATAGTCATGACTGAACGTTTGACAAGATGGATCGAAGCAGCCACTATACCCTATCAGCGTGCAAGCAGTGTGTGCAGAGAGGTAATGGGACACATCTTTGCTGATCATGGAATACCGCGAAGCGTATTGACTGATCATGGTTCTTGCATCGAAAGTGGAGACTTTCGAAACTGCTTCGATCGTTTGAGAATCAAGGAAATTCGCGCAACGCCGCACCATCCTCAAACAAATGGATTGACAGAAAGGAACGATCGCACAATCAAGGAGTGGTTAGCAGCGAGAGGGAGGGAGCTGGGAGAATACACTACCATTGGTTCTGTTGCCCACCGCTGTTCGCTACAATGGACAACGAAGAAGTCGCCGTTCGTACGCATAATTGGACGCGTGTCACGACGGCCAGTCGATCTGAAAATTGGTTTATCAGGCGACCGACGGATGGGCGTGCGTGAATAAGCAGAAGCTCGGAGAGTGGCCACCCAAAACTTGGCGAACGCTCAAGAAAGTTCCATGGAGCAGTCAACCGCAAGGTTTTTGGACTGAAATGCTGTGTTTGAAATGGGTTTGGAGGTTAACTACAGAGATCGGCGGAGTCCGGGCGCAACAAGACCCGGATCTAAGAAGTTCCCGACAAAGTTGAGAGGACGGTATGTAGTAGTGGTTCGCCGTGACCCGGTGTACCTGATTACGAATGAGAAGAATCAACATTGAGTGCATGGAAGCCAGCTATGTGAATGGTATGACACTCCGAGCAGGAGAGGAGGCACACCAGTTATGTCAGCATCATCGTGGCGGGTACGCAGATCGTCTAGAGAAAGAAAATTACTTGGACGGCATTTGCTGCAGCTGGAACAATCTTTGTGTGGGGAGGATTCTAGTGGGGTGACGATCGTGCTTCACTACTCACACTGCTGCTACTCAGTAGTGGGCGCCGGAGTATAGATTTCTGCATCGAAGTAATCGCAGGGAAAATGCATGAAGAAACAACGGAGTGCATCATCGCTCAAACGTGATTCTGCTACGTCCCGGTTCTGTTTCAACCAAGACAGTCTGGGCTGCTAGCTTATGCAAATTTGTGTTTTGCTTCGTGGTCCTGTTTCAGCGTTTAACTCACGTGTTGCTTTCTCGGGTAATTAACTCTTGTGCCATGTGCGTTTTTGGTTCACAGCACTAGTAGTTTAGAGGATGTGTCTGGCATATTGAGACACGTCGATTAACAAAAGTCGATCAGATGTTGGATTAATGTCATCAAATTTGATTGCGCTCATACATATGCTCTTTGTACTCTGGCATCCAGTGTTGTTATGCGTGCAATTATGACAGTGTAAAACAAGTGTATAAACCAGCACGATGGACGATCACGCGCAATTGTACCGTGTATGAACAATCTCTGTGATCCCGCGGTTTTGTCGATTATTTTCTCGTATATTTTCCTAAAATCATATCGCGATGTTATGAGCACCCACTATAGCGTGCGTCGTTCCCAATGCTCTTGACGCGTTCGTTGTTGTCGTTACTTCGCTTTTGATGTTGTCTTATTTATTGGTGCCGGCGTTGTTGTTATTTCGTCTTCGTTCAACCTCCGTGTTGTCAGACGGAAGCATTCTGCTAAATTTCACTTGATGTTATCCAACTGGATAAGCGCAATCAGTAATGAGTAGTCCTCCTCCATTATAAACGGAACCTCTGGATTACCCGTGTAGTACTGAGTGAGGTAGTATGAACTGACCAGTATCGACGAAAATACAGTGTCATGTCGGTTGAGTATGTTGAACAACATAGAACAACGCAACTTGCTCTCGTCGACCTTGAATCAAATCTTCTGTCTCCCTGACGAACACGTTTTCACTCTGAATCAGATACTGGGACCACACACTAAAATTCATCGGAATAATTGACTAGATACAATTTGTTGATGCTCACCGGATCTGTCCAGCGTATGAGTGTCATCATACTGTACCTCATGATGGCCGATGTGTTTTTATCATGCAACCGACTTGATCTCGCAATACCCCCAACGTTCCTTACAAACCTCACAGATCAATTTATCGGTAGATGTGACATCATTTTCTGTTGTTATTCCTCGATTAGTGCTGTTGTATGTTTTGCGGTCACAACAGTGCGTCACAAAGATAATAATACCGGCAACGTGTAATGAGCATACAATAGGCAACATTCAAGTGGAGTGTGACTGTGAAAGAAGTGGGATGAATGAGAAAGAAACCAGACGCACTGAATCAAAAGAAGAATGGACAAGAAAATCGATGCCGTTTCAACCAGCAGTTTGTTTTGATGCACTTGCTGCCACAATGGTGTGTCTCGGTCAACTATCTGTACCGTTGTTGACAAGCACACTATTGTAAAGTTCAGTCCAGTTCAAACCACACTGTAGGGCTACAGGTGGGGTCTGTTGAATCCAGAGTTTTGTCGATCAATTTTTTAATTTGCACATCGTCTCTCAACTGCACAGTACAGGAATATGATTTTTCTTCGCATTATTTTCCGACATCCGATGTTATTTATCATATGTGATTACATCATCCGATTTTGTGCCTGAGCATTCGTTGAATTTTGATATGGTAACCGTCCTATAACGGCATATCTCCGTAAACTTCAGCTGTTATCGGCTTTCTGGTTTTTTCTTCACTTTCCTTTAAATCGGTTCCGCTGAATTTCACGATCATCCGCACAAGCTTTACCACATGTTCTCCAGTGTATTTCCGTTTCTGCTTCTATTTTTGTACATATTAGATAACTTTTACAGTTCAGTGTTCTTCTCCATTACCAGAAACGGTATTGTTTTTCCCTTATGTTTCAGTGCACACCATTTTCACAACGTGCCGCAATTACATGGAAATCGATTCACAAGTGATTCATCGACTTCCGTTCTTGTGTGTATTATGAAGATTGTAAACTGATGCGCTTATATAACCTCAACAGATGCAACAATGTTTGACAACTGTTTATTTATAGTTTCTATTTATGGTAGGCAGCGAATGTTTCAATGCATTCACCTTAACTATTAAGCAAGATACTATGAAGGTTACCCCTGGTTACTTATCCTTTAAGGACTCCGTGTTGAATGTCTGGTTAAGTGGTATATGGTGGAGGTTGTTAATACGAGGAACAAGCTTAATACAAGTTTTTCACACTAATTGCATCCCATTCATTTCACCATGTCACTCTTGAGCCATTATTCACCCTGGCTCCCAGTTTGTAATATGCGCACTATTGTCGCTTATGATTTTCCTGCTATGATTTCATCGCATCATTTTTTGTTTTCTTACAAAATGTCTGCTTGTGCTTCTTTATGTTTCGTTACTTGTTTCATTTCATTTCGTCCTTCTGCAAAATTATTCCAATCCCAATTTTGGTTTGGTGTAGAGAAACGCTATCATAAAGCCGACAAAGGAACGTCATAATTCCCATATGCCTGACAAGAAATGCGACCGGGTCCATATAAGTAAGTATATATTCCAATGTAGAAAGACTTGATTAATCGGCTTAATCATGAAATAGTGAAGCTACTTACAATCGCAAGCATGAGGGTATCGGTTAATCTGTAGAATTTTATCGTGTCAGTCTTTGCAAGAAGACCCGCAATAACTACCAAGATGATTCTCAATGCAATTAGACGAAAGATCTACAGGATGGGAATAAATGAAGAGAGAAACGTGGTCGTTGACTTTCTATGAAATGCACAACAATTGTCAAACACGCCAGAGGCGAGTGTGACATTCATTTTGATTCCGTCTGGGCATGAGGGTAAATTTTCTTCGATTGTCGGTGATTATTGATTCATGCTCAGCAGACGTCTTTCGCAGTAAGGTGATTACTAAATTAAGCCAGGACCCAGTTTGCAACAGCATAATGGTCCGATATATTGTTTTAAACTTGCTCTACCCAAAGACCTTCGACACCCGAGGAGCCTGTTAGCGCTCTGACAAATTGTATTACTTCAGTGGAACTATTTCCTTATCTTGTGCTGTTATCTTACCTGAGTATGCAGTGTTCACGGAGCACAGATACATTGTGCAATTCATTGTTGTGCGTTTTGTGTGCACCTTCCAGTTAACTTTATTTTCATCAATGTTTGAAACCGTCAGTCTTATCGAAAGTATTGAAGCTCGTGCAGTACGTGTCTGGTTTTATGTTTCGTTTCGTTCAAGCATGTTCGGTTTGTTTTTAAAGCCGACCATAGACTTGCTTTTACTTGTCTCTCCTGTGGACAGTCAACATTTCTCATTAATTTGTAACAAAATTCACACAATCTATCTTTTTCATTTCTTCACATAACCGTCATTACTTATTTATTACAACATTCCTTTTTCACACTTTTCGACGTGCTCCCAACTTAATCTACATCCAACGGCTCCAATGAACTCGCTGACCTTTGGTTAATAGCCATTTGCAAACTGGTGTTTTTTTGCTTCGTTGTGAACGCTTTTGTTGCTCAATAATTTGTTTATTCAACCAGTTCACTTTCGCGTTGCCAAAGCATTCCTACGGTACTTTTTGAGTTCTTGCAAGTCCATTTCTTGCACATCTAGCTTATCATATTTGGGTTATGTAGCGGTTGTCCTGTGAATTCCAATCGTTCGTCGTTCCTTCGCAAGGCATCTAATTCAATGACGTTCCTAGATTATAATTCTTCAAGGAGTTCTTGACAATACTATTGCCGTTTTGTTCATGAGTACACTGATGACTCGAAGTTTCGCTTACCTCATTTCACAAATAATCTTGTTTAAACTAACAGACTTGAACAAACCCCCTGATTAATATTGCATTCACCGTCTTCCGGCGAATTATCACGTACATCTTTTCCTAGGTTGCCGTCAACATCGGTTGCTGGTGCCTCACCAACGATTATGAGAACTGTGTTAGAACAACAGGATTAGCCGGACATTTTAATTCCCAGAACTTTCAGTCCAGCTCCATGTGGGTACGTACAAATTCGTTACGTAGCATTGCCGTTTCACTGCACACTCACCAGAGGTTTTATTGTGAAGTTCACTGGTCACTGATCATGAAAATCTTATACTCATTTATGATCTTATCAAATGCCTTGCTAAGTGTCGTGCAGCAAGAATCCATTGATGGTGTATTGCTCTGTATCGAAGTGCAAAAACTCCTTCCTTATACTGACTATTTTTCTTAGTATGCCTTCTATGGACAGATTGGTGATTTACAATGTTTACACCCATTCAACCGCTTTCAGTTTCTCATCTTGATCTGCGCAGAAAGAAGACATTTGTTGCGATATGTTAACATTTTGTTTACTCTCATCAGTCGCAAACGTAAAACATGCAGGTTATATATGACAGACAATTAGAGATAGACAGGGTTTGGACATGCATACAATCACACCACGTATTTTGTCATCACCACCACGGCAACCCTATAGGTTGCTTCACCCACTTTTGTGCACATAGCGCCGGCTGGTGAGCTCTAATCAGCATGGCTTCGCTAAAGGCCAGTTGTTTCGGGTTCTGATGACGTAACAATATTTTGAAAGAGTTGAGTGGGACCACCTGGTGACCTGTTATCATAAGGTGTCTGGCGATCGATGATGCGGGGCTTCGAGTGGCAGATTCACCTGTTTCCGGTTGTTGTGTCATGCGCTGTTTTAACCAGTTTGGGACGTGTTCGGCCACACGCTGAGATAGCCGTCGGTCTGTTCTGCCTATGTAAACGTCACCGCAACTGCAAGTGAACTGATAGACAACGTGAGAGACAGAATGGTCAGACAAACTGCGTTCGCGATTGTGTACAACGGGTCCTTTGGTGGTTTGAACCAAGCGTAATTGGGCAGCCGCATACGTACGGGATAGGGCGCACTTCAGTTTTTGCTTGATGTCATTCGCCAGATGATCGCCTTTGAATTGCAAAAATAGAAATATATCTTTCTTTTGAGCTGTTTGCACTGGTTCATTGCATTTGGACGCCTTGCTGTGAATATCTATGAACTTTTCAGGATATCCGTTTGCCAGCAGCGTTTTCCTCAGTATTTCTTGTTCACTCTGCAGCTTATCTTGAGTTGAACCATGAAAATCAAAATTCATATCAGGTGTCGTTGAACTGTTTGCGTAGTGATTGCCCAGAAAATATCACTAGTATTTTACAAACATTATAATAAACTTTCTGTTAATCCCTGCCGATTGCGTTTTCTTGGTGATGGCTGCACTATTTTACACGCCTTGCTATCCGCTGCATTGAATGATCTACTCTCCAATTACTTAGAAAGTGAGAAGATGAAATGTTAGCCTTCATTACTCGTTGGCAACCAGAACTGAATACAGACCCGTGTAACATTTCTGGGAGTTTTGCTCAGTGTTGACACATGACACAGTGCCGTTCCTCGAAGTGAACATAACCAACTATTTTTAGAGCGTGGCAATGAGCACATGCTGACTACTGCGGTCCACTGTTGGATAAATCTTATCCTTTTCCTGTTCTTGATTAACATTTGTTTTCACAGAAATCAATTTTTGCGTCGTCGGCAACTGGGGACTCCATTTTCATCAGATTTCGGAAGGCTTGTAGTCAGGGAGGGGTGACATGTGCCTTAGTCACCGACAATGACATACCTAGCTTTACAGAAATTTGGAGCTTGGCTGAAAAATGTGGACTGTCGACATCCGCTCAGTGCGCCGAAACACATTTATCCGAGGGTGTCGCTGAAACTTTTGTACGTATTTTAAATGGTGCGATTAAACCTATCAATCTCACTACTTTTGAAGAACTGGAGGGTGGTATGGATAGCGTTCTGATGTATTACGGAAACTCTGACCATCTACCGACCGGAAGCAGTCCAGCAAACCTATTCTGCGAACAAACATGCTTAGTCTCAAATCAACCGAAATTGTGTAACGGCCTAGCAGCGACATTTGCTCACCTCGAGGAAATGTGCTCAACCTCCTGTGTATTTAAAATATGTGGCATTGTTGATTAAGAGGATGGGCCTGTCCATCACAGACAATTTAATTGAATGAATATTATTTAATCACTGGTTGCTGTTGCGAAAAATACGGATAGTTGTGGCACATCAAACAACAGCTTGTAAATCTGTTCCTTTGATCTGGTATATCATATTTAGAAACATTGTTTTTTTTCAACAGTTCGCAGTAAGGAAAAGCTCAGGGTGGCTCACTTACTTTGCGGGCAACAATTTTGAGTCGAAGCAAATATAGAAGCCGTTTCCAAATGTCCTCCTTGAACGTTTTCACATTGGTGTTGGTAGAATTCTAGATACCTAGAGTGAGTGTTAATGCAGCATTTGCAGGTCTGCGTTTGGACCTTACCGGGATGTCGTATTCTTTGTAATAATTATACAAACCCCGTTCGACTAACGTCATTGTAAGTAAAGAAGTAGAAATCCAAACTAAATTGGTGGATGAATATGTTACGTTGTCAACGAAGAACTAATCAACCCATGAATTTTCGTTCTGCCTCAAGAATTCAGCATGTACAAACATGTCACATACACGTTCTACGAAAAACGGAATGTCGCCTGATATTTTCGTGGGAAATTTCATATATTCCTTCTACACAGTGGTGTGCACTTAAGGGAATTTCGCCCTTCGATCTGATAGTGATACCCCTCCGAAAATCAATAGCCTAGACGATATGAATTGTATGCTCGCTTTCACCTACAGCATACACATGACAACCACCATGGCGCACAGTCGGAACTGACCGTCGATCTTACCGAATAGTCTGCACTGCTGTAATTTTCCGACTGGGCTATGAACAACGACAATAATTCTCAGCTAAGTAGCAATATACGTCATTCTCATTAGACTGACCTTTATTCAACCAGCATAGCCAGTACGGACCACATTTGCACTGGACCTTCATTAGACTCTTTGTGAGAAAGGTATCAAAACACTGTTCGCGCACTTGAACGTTCATTATAATTTCATGCATATGACTGACACTGGGATGGCAGCAAAACTATTGTTTCTACATCAGCTCATTATGGACCATCAGAATTTAAGCATTTCACTTCAGCTGGTAGCTTGCTGTTACGACTGCGTGCTGATACTAACACAGTGGGGGAATACCCGCTGAGCACACCATCGATATTTAACAAGTAGACAGAATGATAAACGTATTTTTGAGGTTTCAACATGATGTGTACTTTCCAACGAAAGTAGAGAAGAAATTGATCAACGTTGCGTTAATTAGTTCGACACAATTTCATGAAGGCAAACGGTCTGGGTTATTTTAAGGTTCCAAACCTCTTGTAAAGAACCCACTAGAGATAAACCAAATCCATGAACGCTGTACTTACTGATAAATCTTTAAAGGACAACATAAGAATAACATGTTTGTTTAAATGAGCGCCATTCTGTTAGTCACATTTTTGTACGGCTTCAGAAAGTGTGACACCCACCTTCCTTCTCTTTTCTCAGTAACGATTATTCAGTTCATGTTGGCAAGGCGTGATGTAGGTCAACAGTCGTTTGCACTCGGAACTCACACTAAACTCTGTAACATTCGCTGATCACTGACACTAACAGTAGGTTATGCATAACCAGCACAACTTGTATGTCTCAAGTATTATTTCATGGGCTTTAGTATATTCAGGTGCTATGATGAAAGTTATTCCCGGATAATCACTGTATTAGACACAACAGTAAAGCATACATTGCGTTCTATCCCGTTCGGATAATGTGTGGTACTCAATGAGAAACGAAGTCGTATATCTCAGTATGCCACCCTGAGTACAAATAATAACCTAGCATGTTCTGGTGCATCTTAATTGTCGCACTTTTGCGTCCCAAAGGATCAGACTCATAATGCCTCAAGGACGGATTAAACTATCCCATTTTACAGTTTGTTTATTCAATAGGGATGTTTGGATGGAATATTCCCCCATCTGAAGAATTTATATGTCAGTCAGAAGTGTCTTCGTCTCTGGGTATTTGTTTACTGAGAAATAACTTTGTAGTGTACAGTTCGCTTGCAATAGGCAATATTTGGTACATATATTGTTAACTACCATGTGACTTTGAAACGCATTAAATACGCTTGCTTTTTAAATCTTTGCAAGCAAAAACACAAATTTGGTAAACAGGTACCTTCGTTTGCCTTCAAGGTTGGAAGAAATTAAAGGTAACTGGTAAACTCACGCTTAATTTCTGCGTAATTGAACCAACCGTAAGCTATGCAGTTTCCAATAATGCTTTTTTCACGATTATTCAGCATATTTCTTCTGAATATATATACACGGTTATATGATGCACAGTTTTGAGCACACGTCATGTTTAAGTGCTAAATCTAATCTTTATTAAAGTACTATAAACCGATCTCCCAATAAGTCACTTGTATTTGCGGTGTTTCAGACTAGCGTATATAACCAGAGACATCTTCTTAGCCTTTGAGAAACATATGGTATAGCACCCGTTCCCACATTATTTCTACAGCAATCATATAACAGGTCGCAGCTCAGAATCGACAGCCGGTCCATTCAGTTTTCATCCAACATGTGATACAACGTCACCGGTTGTAGATACAACCGCCTATTGCTTGGAATTCACTTATAATTGGCACGATATGAGATGAGACACGAAAC
>JTDE01009263.1:0-11743 GCA_014338405.1 Paragonimus skrjabini miyazakii | reverse complement strand
TATATATATATATATATATATATATATATATATATATATATAAGCGGGTAGATCCGACGACCTACTGTTCATTTCAGCTTGTTCACTTTCCATGGTTTCGTAAGATTCAGTTCCGTAATGCGTTTCGATGGCCGCCAGTATTTTTGAAAAACTCCGATTCAGAGACAGCTTTTACTCACGTTTGCACACTCAAAGCAAGTTCATTGGCCAATTAGTCTACCAACTATAATGAAAGAGTACCTATCAGTAGATTCCAAATTCTGGATCACAATGAGGCGACCGCTCAAGCTTGAGTTTGAACTTGCGTTCGTGTTGTGTCCCAAGTCCATGTTTCTTCAAAACTAAATTGCATTTCTAAACCGCTGATGGTCTTCAACGACCTCTTTTATCTAACCGGATGACAGAAAAGTTTGACTTATTTTAATATCTTCCAGGACATACTTTTTCCAAAGTGATCTGCATGCTTTTTATCGCTGATTGAGTAAAAACTAGTATACTTAGACGTTGCAGCGTCATACAACACCACACTAGTCGTAGTGTTTTAGACACGGTCCCACAACCTTCTCTGCAGATCTCTGTCCACGCGCGAATATTCCAGCTTCTTTGGATGCATCGGATGGTTGTTTGGTGGTATTCAATAGAGTATTAGGAGGATTCTCAAGGATGTTTTCTCTGCTCTCTGGCTCAGTCGTAAGACCATTGATGAAGATTAGCAGTGATGTATGTTCTCTTTATTCCAAAAAGATGTGGCTGCGCTAAGAGCAATTAAACGACAAGTCAATAAGTGAGTTGGAGAATGACACGCATACTCTCGTGTAAAGCGTTTCACATTGCAGCTGCTCCCATTTGATGATGGATACTCACGAGATAACCCCATATTCCGGCTTCCAAAATAGTGCACTCTCTCAGCTGTCGCCACATGATTTTTCGCGCTACGGGCACTGTCAACCTCAGAGGTCTTTATTATACACCACTATCGCGTAATCCTCTCCAGTGCAAACGGAACAACTCCATCAGAGTTGCATTTTGATATACATCGCCAGAGGAACTAATACTTGTGTAATCCTTAAAGCCTTTTAAAAAGCGTTCAGTTGGCTCACTACTATCGTAGACTGTTCTCTGTTGACTACCTATAAGCAGTGTCTACGGCACCATCAATGATCAGTTTCAAATTCTACTCGCTGTTTACGACTGTTGTTGTCGCCGTCTTCATAATAATTGTATCCAATGACGACATTATCATTACCGCAGTTAATTTACTATTGATCCTTATTTTTCACGTTTCTTATCACACTCTAAAGTACTCCACAGCCGATAGTTGTCAAGACTTACCTACTGTTTCCTCACTCACCGTTTTAGCGGGTTACGAGTTCTAACAGGCGAGAGACAATCCAGCTGATATACGCCGAGTGAGATTGTTGAGAATCTGCACAATCTCGAATCACAGAGTCTCACCGAAACTTTTCGAGGCGGGATAGCCAAACAAGCTCACTTTTGTCGTCACAAAAATCCGGTTAAGTGCATTTACTTCGACCGTTGTACTTGCGATGAGCTCCTACTCTTCGCTGCAAACTGCGAATGAAAGTGACATCGATTTCTCCGTCTTTTCTGTTGGGAGCGATCTAGATCTGGATTTTGGATTTGGGGGAGCTACAAAACCAGTATCCACAGATTCTCAGGCATTGAAGCGTGCAGGTTAGTCGTCGTTTTGTTTATGTGTACACCATCGGGAATTAATCAGTCTCTGTTGCATTTTCTCGCCGAAATGCATTGGTGATTTTTCTTTAACCCTAGGGTCTGTGGTTTTCTCATGACTTGTGGTTAGCCTGCAGCTGCCGCATCTACATCGAGGCACGTTAATGCACTTCTGCTTATGAATACATACACGCGTGCATGTGCTTGACGTCAAGACATTTAATTGCACGGTTAAAACTAGCATGAGAAACTTCTGTTTTGAGGTTTTGTCATCAAATTAGACAGTTACAATATGATTGAAGTACATCAGTCTACCTTCACCTTGGTACCATTAGTGCTACCACTTACTGATGAGGCTAACGTTGTTGTATTGGTTCAACTCAGGAGATGGGAGATGAATGCTGCCCATTGCATTCATGTCACCAGCACTATCAAACTGCCACATTAGACCTGTGCTCGGTTTCCGTGTTTATTACTAAGTGGATAATCAAGTTGATAAACAAACTCAGTCATGTTCTGGGACTCTACTTCGCGAATGTCCTTACGAAGCGTACACATGTTTATTCACTCTGGGGACGGACATGGTTGATAGGATTGTTTTTACTTCACCTCCGTTCAGTTAGTCATTTGCGGAACGTTTGCGCCGTCTTTATTTTTTTTCAGGTATTGGTGGGCGTTCTCCTGAATCGTTACTGGTGTTGACGGCAAAGGAGGTGGCTTTACACTTCCCATTCGAAGTGGTTGAATCAAGTCCCTTGGCTGTTCCGGAAGAGTTACAACGCTTGATTGCATTTCACAGCTTTCCCACTGATGAAGATGATATTTGGAGGTATTCGTGCCTGAGCAGCGGTGGATCATACGAATTTGATCAAGGCGAGGCTCTCTGGGCTGACAAAGCAGTGAAGGAGTGCGTTCAAATCGGTACGTGTGCATGGATTAAACTTCCTTGTCTACTTAGTCCCGGGAAACCGTAACGACGCTAAGTGCCACATCCGGTGTGATGTATTTTTCTGCCTAAGTCTAAAACCTTGTAGCACCAGATTCGTATGTGACCCTGAATGCGTATATCTCTTGTACAAGTTAGTGAGTCCCATGAGTTTAAAGAAGACTGCTTTTTGCGCTTTCCTCGTGGATGTTCTCATTGGCTGATTAACAACGGATTGAAATGGAATTAGGTTAATTAGAGTAAGGGACTAACGATGGCTTCTGCGATTGCAATCGACCTTTGATCTACTTTGAATGTACATCATGGAATCGGTAGATTAGAGAAGTGAGTATGCGAGATGAGTGAGCAGTTGGGCTCCATTAGGTGCACAGCAACCGTATAAGCAAGCCGTTGCCAACCAACAAATTAGCCATCTCGGTTGATGCTCCAGAATGCGCTCAAGTAATCGCCTCGCCGTGCCACTCATATTGATCGTTTCACAGAGGCAAATGGAATGGTACGCATAAAATGGACGACATGAACATGCAACGCATCTTTCAGTTGGAGGCTCGAAACTGGTGTGGAATTGAACTGAACGTTGCAAAATAAGCCTTCCTTACATCCACAGAGATACGGTCACCTTTAAAATAAATAAAAACATAGGCAGATTTTGTGCCTGCTGTGAGCGGTTCGCCTTGTTTTGTGTCATTCCCCATATGCCAATAGATAATTGGTTCCGGGTCGTCGTTGTCGACGCGTATGTTAAATATGAACTATTTGCTCCTGTCTGTAGTAGTACTGGAACAGATTTTTGAGGCTTTGTTTTCCAGACACGGATTATGTTTATTTTCTGTCTTAATGGCACAAAACTGTAAAAGTTCGTGTATTGTATACTCCGAATTAGCACTGTTTTTTACAGTCTTCTCTGAGTGGCGGGACAAGAAAACGTCCAGAAATTCGACATCTCTTGGTGACAATTGTGGTCCCATGGCAAAAGGTTTTTTCTACAGGTTGAATTGAATCGCTGTGGGATTTCTTTGGAGATTGTTGATTCATCTGCCATATGCATAATATCATCTGTATGTCGTTTACAAAGAGTAGGTGATTTAATCTACATTGTCAGCCAGCCGCTCACTAGCTTAAGCATTAACTCTAAAGCTGTCAACAAACAGTGACCCTAATGTTGACCCCACTGAATTCCCGTCAGTTTGCTGGTATAATTTCTAAACAGCTGAAACTGGATATTGTGGGTGTAACCGTATAGCCAGTGTCTTAATTCATACATCGATGCTGCCTTATTTTATTTTCCGTACGTTTTTAGGTTTTCATCTTAGTGCAACCGTGCTTACCAGTGTGCACATCGCTCCCACTTTTGTCGGTGTTTCAAGTGGAGATGGGAACGATCTTTTAGGCAATGCAACAAACGCGTCAGTCTTACCTGATCCATATCATGTAAACTTTCATTGGAATTCCTCCACTGATGCCAATCGTCAGCCGGGCGTCGCAGACACGAGCGCCACACCGAACAATAACGGTCTGGCTGACCCGGCTAATCGCATGGGGTTTGATATCGAACCCGGCTATCCGGCTCATCGTGTATCTCTCACGTTCGATCGAGGGCGGATTACCTCATGCTCCTGCACATGCACCTATGACACTGAAGATGGGTGCATCAATGTTGCCTCCTCTCGGGACAATCCTGAGGACCTGGTGATTACGCAGACCGCTTCGGATATGAGCCAGTTTCGTCCGGGACTGGTCAGTGGTTCAGGAGCTTTCTCCTATCAGCCGATGAATGCAGATCCGGCTACCAGCGGTCGAGATAGAGGAGTGACGCGAATGTGCAACGGATCAATTTTGTTTCCGGGTGCAACCCCAGTGTCGACCATTCGACGGGGCAATCATGTACGGGGTTCTTTTGCTCGCTCTATTGCTCGTGGTCTCAGTTTAAATGCACCCCGTCAACAGCAATCTCAAATTCCCGTTCGAGCTGACACAGATACCAATCTTGATTTATGTTGGGGAAACCCATCTCAAGATCGGATGGCCTTAACTGCTGGTTTTGCTCCACCTGGCACTTGGTGCTCGCATGTGGTAGCTACTTGTTTAATGCGTATCCGTCAGCCAGGATCAATCCTACTACGAGCTCCAATCTCTGAATCCTTGTCCAAACTTAGTAAAGAAGATTTGCAAAAATTTGCGCAGAATTTGATCTGTTACGTTGGACCTAAAAAGGTAAGTTTAAAACTTTACTCCTCTTACTGAGGATAAGTGCTGTCTTTTCAGGCATTCGTAGGCATTCGATTCTGTTGATCTTGCTATTTTCCGGTCATATATTTTGAAAAAGGGTGCGCTTGATAAGCATGTTAGGCTCACCCCGGATTTGTATAGATAACCATTGGGGTGAATGTACGTCTAGGGAGCTACCAAACCCGTCCTTGACCATTAGCGATGTTCGATGAGGTCCCCACTTTCCTTCTTTTTTTAGCTTTGTCCCGACTGGCATCTTTAAAACTGCGTTGCGAAGTAAATGTTTTGATGAAATTAAACTTCTTCCAGGTGGATTTGGATTATTTGCGTAACGTCGCTTTGATTTGCCACAATTGACCAGCAGCTCACACTGCTTTAAACATGACAATTTCAGATCACCGATGCGGAATGTGTTTTGCTCCCCAAGGGTCCAAAATACTCATTAAAAATGGTCGGCAGCTTGTGCCCGTACTCACTTTTGATGATAGCATGTAGAGTTAGTGCCTAATTTTGCCCACCCGAATGGTTACCAAAGTGTTGATGAAGGTCTGATTAAAGCAATCGACAGTCACGATTCATCCGCAGAAACAACGTTTATCGACGTACGTCACCCTTGACGACGTGAGCATTTCAATATAAAAGCGAGTGTGTCCACAGCTGGCCGTTCTGTCCTTCTCTGTGGGTGTGAATCTCAGCTTACTCAAAGCCGAAGATATTCTCCAATTACGCCTTTATGACAGTCGCCTGCGCATTATAGATCAAATATGATGAAATCCCTATATCATTCTCACCATCACTATAACTCAAACAGTACATCCTTTGAGTCTGCATTCTAAACATCCTGCTTCCTAACGCGATCTTTTACTCGGTTTCTCTGGTTCAGACGCGTTCTTTCTATGCCATTTGTATCGAAAATGGACCGAAGTGGTCTCAATTAGAGCTCATGCACTAGGTGCTTTGGGAAGAACCGCAGTCGGTCGACGTCGGTCATTCAAAATGACAATCAGGTGCTATATCGAATTTGGTTGTAAGTGATTATGAATAACGTGCCTGTCAGATTTAAACAGCGGAATTGCATGAGCCAAGGTCGTGGAAAGTAATAACCGACTGACCAGTCAAAATGCAACACACTTGTCTCCCAGTTACACCAATTGATACAAACCCTTGTTTCTCTATAAAGGGGGCATTATTTTTTCTAATAACTTGTGTCGGTGTAGTGCTGTTCGGACCTTCAGTTTGATTTCTTTCGTCAGGGAAGCCAACTACGCGGCCTCAGTCTACCGCTTTGTTCGTCAAGCCTTATTTGCGAGACCCAAGGTCGACTGGAAAAGGTAACTCGGCGACAATGTGTGCAAATGTTGCTACTGTGTGTAAGCCGAAAACCTTTGTCTCAGTCATTAATATTTCCTCTTTTTTGATTGAGCTCATTTGGAGTACTACACTGTCCAGAGGCTGATTTCATATATACACTGTTATACTAGTCAGTAACTGCGTTAGGTCTATTTGGTCTGATTATCCACAGATATTACCGGCAGCACAACGTATATTGGACCAGCTATTGGCATCGACTGATAATCCTATGAAGAGCTCTATCGGTGCTCCAGGTTTGTGTTGTGCATACGTTTGACAATTGTTTTGGTTACTCTGAATCATGATAGTGTTGGTAATGTGTACAAGTCAGTAAGCAGGCCGAGTATCTTTCTGGCCTTTCCCTAACTTTGGGCCGTTCTTTTTTTTCTTTTTATCCCACGGTTGTATGATGGTTTTCATCAGCACAGATTTGTTGTTGCTGATCGCAATGATGTTGATTCACATGTTTTTCTTGTAGACAGAAGGGATTGCTTGTTTGGAGGTTTCTCGAAGGACTGCTCGTATTCGCTCAGTTTAGTTCGCTATAGTTTTGTATTGTAATTTCTTGGAATTTCACAACTCGATGTCACAGTCATGGGCATTATTACTACTTGGTGTGCTCCTCAACCGTCCCCTCCTCTGGTAGTTTTGACGTTCTGTACGCCTGTTTTGAATATTCGGTACCATGACGAAGTTAATCCTCCTCGATCCTAAATATGTAGGTGATGTTATATGTATCCCGTTTTCTCGTAGGAACCAACCAAAATGAAAGAATTGCGATAGAATTCCGCTCAACCTTGTAGTTTTAGTTCAATGACGCGGTGAACACTGATGAATTCCAGACCTTGACATGCAAATGCATAGACATATGGTCAGGTAGAATGACCTCGTTTCTAAACCGATTTTTCGACCACGCACTGATTTCTTGTAACAAAGTTTTTCTTGGTAATGCCAGTAACTACACGAGACGAATCTTGTACTATTAAATGTACATCTCGCTGGGAATCTTCTTGTTCCGGTTACCTTTTTACGTTAGATAGCATCAAGACTGATCTTCATGTCCGAGTTTGCAGATTGTGGCCCAGCATGCTTACAATTGGAACTCATGCTTATACCCAACCAACCTGTAGGAAACATCGTTTTTGTGTGTAATTTGACGGTAGACTGAAACTGAACGTAAGGTACGCGATTGTCTAGACTACTACATACGTTTTCAGGTTACCGTTTCCCTTAGTGATGCATTTCTGTCTGACCGCTTTACGTTACACGGACGCATAGTCACGACCGTTATTGCCTACTCAAGTTTCCCTTCACGTCCAGCATAAATTATTTGACTGAAACCGGTTTTCCTATGATAACAATGTTTAGCCTTTTGGGTACTGCGTGCACGTTTTCAGAAATCAGTTTCTCTTCCTAATAATTCTACCTGGTTGGTGATGCGTTTTAATTTTCATGACCGCTGACGTGTACATCGTGTTCAGATATTTTGTACTTTTTATTTGGATGCCTACTATTTGGCTACATTATCCTGATTTCCTAGTCAGCCTAATGAATCGCTTATCGTGTGCAGTCATCTTTTCGCTCATTGTCTGATGTGCTTGATAACTCTTCGACCCAGATCCAACTGCGGGCGGAGCGGTTGGTGATGCTGCCGCGTGGTGTTTCGACGGCGCTGTCTTGGAGGAGAAATTACGAGTTACTCTACGTCGATTTTGGGCCTCAAAACCCAGTGTAATTTTTAGCGACATCGGCTCTCTACATTTCAATTCACCCAAGGATGTGGAACACTTTCATCGTGCTCTTCACTCGCTTCGTGGCAACGAGCCAAGGGGCGTCTGGGATTTGCTGGCCATTATCGGGGATATGATGCGCAGACAAGATAATAATGGTGTCCTGCTGTTAGAAATCGTTACGCGCTGCATTATCGATATGCGTGAGGTACGTTCCGACTTTCGACTTTTTCATTCGTGTTAGTGTCCATATTTTGTAGTCAGATCTTGTTGCCTGTTGATCGAGTTAATAGGCTTGAAAAGTTCAATATAACTACCATACCTTAGTGTACACTCGTAGTGTTAGTCATTTCTGATTATTCGTGAACTGTTTGATTATTATTTGTTGGGTGCGATTGGTCTTCACAATCTTGCACTATCTGCTGGACAAGGTGAATATTCACTTGTCTGCTCTCATGGCTATAATGAGCAGAAGATGAACAGCTGTCAACGTTTAACTATTGGTCTCTCATAGGGTCGACTGTATTCCGCTGGACAACGTATGCAGTATTGTTGCAAAATAATGACCTAACATAGCACATATGGCTGGTTTTAGACAGCACGGTGTTTGTACTGTACAAACGGTTAAAAAAACTCGTTTAAATTTCTTACCAGTATGTTTACTTATCAAACCACGTCCGGGTCCACGGCTTAGTGTAGTTCAACTATCCTATTGCCGTTTATAATGTGATTATATCTCTCGATTCCTTTGTGCATGCGTCTTCTGTATAATTTCTTTCACGTTACCCCTCTTTTCCCAACTGTAGCTTATGTCACTATGGTGTTTTGCTCAAATGAAGCCGTATTTGCTTCTCAAAGGTTTGCCGAGACAAACACAATACGCTGCATTATGGCTATGCGAAGAAACTGTGCAACTATGGCGTCTGGCTTGTCTCAATCCTGACTTGCGTCCTCAAATCGGTTTAGTGTCTGGTCGAGTCCCTTCTGGTTCAAGCGTAATCTCAGCATGCAGTAATGCTTCTGGCTCCAATACAATCAGCGGTTGTTGGCTTTTGCAACAGCTTACTAGGCGGCTAAAAGCCTTCCATCTCTTTGCTCTGGAACAGGCAGGCTACCGTATCACCGCGGTCAATACGGATAGTGATCAGCTTTCTTCCGAATCATCGCCATCGATGGCCAGTGGGGCAAACGGTGGCTCTAGTGAGGACTTTCAGCGATTTATTGGATTCAAACCTGCACTCGCTGCGTGTTGGTGGGTTTTCCTTGTGAAACTTTCTGTGGATTTATCTGGGTCACGTAAGGCGGTCGCCGCGATCGCTAAGAGGCGTGCTATATATTTCTGCTTATGGATGTCAATTCATACTGTTTCAAGGGGATTCCTTAGTGTCATTATCTACTATGTCATCTGAACAAGTTGGATCTGACTGGCTCAATGAGGCAGATAATGAGAAATGAGATAACACATTACAGCTCCAACACTGTGCACAATCCCACAATGTAGACTCTGCAATTGTAAACCTCCTAACCCAGCCAGGTCAACGAATTCCGGTTAATCTTGATAACCGGAACATGCTGATGCGATAGAACTGAGAGTTGTGATCCAGACTAAGCATGCATCCCCGATTTTATTAAAAACAGCCATTCTCCTACAATGTACAATCAGTTTTTGCTGACCTAACCCGATTAGAAATCCTCACAATGTTGAGACTCCACTACATTATCTCTTCTCTCGTTCCATGCCTCATTGAGTTACCGCGCTTCTCTTAGTGTGGAACACTGTAGAACTAAAGCATTATCTTAGAAACCTCGTGAGATGTCTAGGACTGACGCTGAAGTACGGACGAGTGATATTGGAACAAAGGAAAGCTTTTCCGGAATTCTCAATATGGAGGAGACGTAGAAACAATTGTATACTTTCTTGTTTAACCTGCTAATGTCCGTTCTCTTGAGTGGTAATTCGGTTTCGCTTGGCTGTTCATTTTCACTGATGTGTAGTCGTGGACTTTGAGCACCGTTCTAAATCTCACCACATACATTGTTACAGTTCAGCGTATTTTATGGCGCAGATGTGTATCTCATAAACATTATCACTCAGTAAGCGACTTATTGTTTTAGTTTACTCCACCCTGATTTCATTTGTCTGAGTAGGAAGTCCCTAACTCTGTAGTTTTCGAACTGAACGTGTCACAGATAGGTTGATCAGTCTGCGTTATTTTATCAACATTGATCCTTTCCTTTCAACCATTCTGAGGTTGCCCAATCTGTTTGCTCGTGTACTTGCAATTTTATGCTATTCTCAAGCCGTTATTCGTTGTTACTATCGGTCACTGTACACCTACACTTAGATTAATTACGATGAGCTGTTGGGTGTACTGAGTAATGGCAATCTTGGTTCGTACATTCCACTACTTGTTCTTGTTCCGAGCATCGCGGGTTTTTATAATCCAAGGATTGGCTGTAAACAGGCGGTGATGTTGATGCAGTAATCCATATTTTCATTACGATGATGACTCACTGTTATCGTTTTCCAGCTTTCGCGTTTGCATATGCAAGTGGCGAGAATCCTGTGGCGTATAGATGGGTGATGACCAATCACTCACAGATCTACAATGTTATCATACACTTTTTCGATTGTTCTCCAGTACAACGTACTACGTTCCGAGAAGTGCAGTCATGTGAGATCAAAACCCGCATTCTCATCTGTATCCGAATGTCTAGTTATAGGAATTCTTTAGTTTATCATCGGACCAATTTTCCTACAAAAATATTGTCGATTGCAACGAAACGGCATGTTTCTCCAATCATTCTTCCTACTTCACCTCCTTTATCATAAATTTTCAGGCCAGTAACTTTTCATTGCTTGCACACTTCATATGTGTATTTTTTCCTTCATTCCTATTCGCAACTCGCCTCATCGATTTCCTTCTGATGTTTGGATGACAAAAATTGTTTCGCAGATTCAACTTGTTTGCTGACAGGTGCATTTTCGCCCTCATTTGACCTTATCAGACGTGTTCCTGACATTCAGTCACACAAATGGAAATCGTTTTGGGATCCCTGCTGCTGTATTAGCCAGAACCCAGTTTGGTTGCATGTACATTGTGTTACGTCATCGTCGTGACCATGCATACATGCTCTTGCGTTTAGGTTATCACTGCAACGGAATGCCACTCATTCTATTTCAATCACAAACCGTTTCAGCTTGATGTACATCAAGTACGAATGGCGCCACTTTTAGATTCATACGCATGCACTACTCGCTAGACGAATTCGTACCGTACATTGACACGAGACGTAGACAGTCACTACTGTCCGGATTCACTTCTTTACCTGTGTCAGCCACCTCGATGACAGTATTTTGTCTGCAAACATATACTACTAAGCCGCCTCCGCGCTTTTTAGCGCGGCGTTGAGTTAACAAACGATTTTATCAGGTGGAGTACCTCGACACCCTGATTCCACCACACCCAGCCACGTCTACTTAGACTTGATTGAGTAGTCGTTTAAGTGGACGCTTGTGGACACGTATCCTATCGAATGGAAGACCGAGGCGGCAAGTTATAGGTATTTTCCGTCAAGTAATTCAATACACTAAATCATAGAAGTTTTGGAGCTTTTACTTGTCGCGGTAAAAAGATATTACTGCCATGAAATTGAACTTGCTAAGCAAAGCTTGGGAGGCAAGTTAAGATAACCCTGTCACTAAAAGTAATCGCGGATCTGATGGTTGGTTAAGGCAAACCTTAGTGTTAAATAAAGTGTGTTTTGGGCCACCCTTTATAGGGTATCACAT
>JTDE01009261.1:0-10585 GCA_014338405.1 Paragonimus skrjabini miyazakii | reverse complement strand
CAGGTTGATTTAATTCTGTTCAGTTTGTAGGCCGTCCCACTATTTTATTCAAAGGTTACAGTTTTTCTGTTTCATGTTCCCTTTATTTTACATATGAACAAATATTGGTAACTTGATTTATTCATCTAGTGGAGATGATAGCCTCAAGACCGCCAAATAACTTTCTTTGTTTTGTGTAACCGACTTTGTTTTATTCGTATATTTCCCGCAGCCAACGATTTCATTAGTTGTACCATACAAGCTGACCGTTTTTACTTGACTGTCCGTCAAAATGGTGGACAAACTTTGACCAGCGTGGAGATGGCGGGGGAAAAACATTCTTCCATAGTGGGTTCAGTTTACTCGGTGAGAGTTAACTTCTTAAGTTGATTGACGGCTTAGCCATCTGTGGACGCCACCATCACTTTAGATCAACACCCTGCACAAATACGCCTACTATAGTATTCCCCCAAATAGAGGTCATCTGAGAGGATTAACACAAACACTGCAGACTTTTATGCCACACTGTGAGTGAAAAGATTGGTAGTCACGCTAAAGTGACTGCGGCTTGACACAATACTCAGATTCAAACCGTGCGTGTTTGTTAGCTTTGATTATGCCTTACATAGTTCAGTCATAGGATGCGACTTTCCGCTCACCGTTTTGTTTTTTGGCATCAATGCTATTTCTACGATGGCCAAAACAATAATATACTGTTAGGCTGTTTAGCGGTTCTTGCCAGCCACTTCAGCTACTTTTGTTTTGGTCACTATTATCCCATTTTGGTATCTTATTGAACTAATGTCAGCTACACGATTTCACACAATTCATACCTGGTCGGATCAATTTACTTACGTCATTTTACCTTAACACTTCATTCCACCGACAGCGATCTATCGCTGTCAACAGTATATCTGTCGAACCATAAAACATAAGAAATGGAAAACAGGTTGAACCAACCGTTGCAAAATATCTTTACTCCGATTGTCTGTAAAAAAAGCACATGATGTAGCACTTCATCCATTTGCCAATCAGGGACACATCGGCCTTAACCGGGCTTCGAAGTCAGTCTAGAGATGGCCATCAGTTTGGTAGCTAAGCAGTTAATCCTCTACTAAGGAACTATTACATAAACCGTCCAGATGTGCTTCATCTGCTTAAGGCGAATGCTATGAAGGCAGCCCATCAAAACGCAGAACGTTCTTTTACCGGAAAAGATGAAAACTTTTGAACACAGTTGTTAAACACGTAGAGACAATTATTGTTTACACAAAACTGTTAACCCATTTGAAAGCCTTATAAATATGTCAACTACTGTGATGCACTTTTGGCCTCCATGCCCACTAGTGTCCCATTTAAGCATCTACTGTTGCTTTCACCACAATCCAGGCCCTTTCTATTACACACGATTGTCTATGCACAACTCGCGTTCACCACGCTGACACTTCGCATATGGGTACCAGGAATTCATGCCAACTCCACGACATTATCAATCAGCTCATTCAATTAAAACGACCCCTTAAGGATCAACTTTTTTTTTTCACTAACTCCTCTTATCCTATGGACACTTACACAAATTCTCAGCATAAGATCAGACACAAATAACTGTCTCCCATCCGTCGTAGATGGGTAAAACAAAAGTCGTGAATCAACACTAACTGAAACAAAGAAGTTATAAAATCATTTAGTTCTGAACTGCACTCTAATAGCCATCACAAAAATGTTGAGACCACTTGTCTTCTTGTCTGCTTTCCACACTATTTTAATCATTAAATCCTGGTGTACCTCAGAGATATCGCCAACAAGCTACTTGAGACAGTGTAATCATCTTTCAGTTGAGAACTAACTTGGAAAAACTTTCAGCGATTGTAAACGTCGGGCTTATCCTTAAAAACCTTACCTCGTAAATTCATCAAGAAGTATACACCATTATTTTTATATTCAACGAAGAAGTTCGGCAAGGCGGAGTGGGAAACTGCCGATCTGAAATGTCAGTACGATAGTGGATCGAAATGGCATGGTACTTGATACGGATTCCCTATCTGGATGAAAACCTCCCTCAACTTCTCCAATCCGTTTATGTATTGTCCTGATTGAATGATCACCTCCCAATGCCCCTGATGGTCTTTCGCGGTTAGCATGAATCGCTTTTTGACCTTCCCACACAAAAACGTGCTTAATGCACCCAACGTTGTGTTCTTCGTGATCCAGACAACGTGCTTACTTTTGCGCACCGGCTTGAGGGCCCATTAACTCATAAAGCAAACGACTGACGACCTGTTCTCATCCAACTCCTACTGGTAAACAAGTGAGTAAAAAGACTGATTGTAACATCCTAACTGCTTTGATCTTCAAATCTTTTCTGTTGAATTGAAATATAACCTAATGTCAAACAGGCGAAAGGTAAATTAGGTCATTCATTATTCATGGTTTGTGAACTCCATTCGAATTGTTAACAAATCAATGAACTCAAGGATGATGATAACCATGTACCACAAACGCTCCAAATATAGATGTTTCATCATTTCCCGCATGTGTTTGTTCTCCAAATTGTTCATGGTAAAAGTGATTCGGAAGGGGCAGCTACTAGTGTGAACATATACTGCATACTCAGACGTTGATCATAAATTAAGTCAGTTGGGTGGATCAGCTACTGGTGTGAACGTATACTACATACGCAGGCGTTATTCACAGCTTACTTGAATGAGGTTGAAGCATCTATTAACGTGAACCTGTACTGCAGACTCAGAGGTTCGTCACAGCTCAAGTTGATCAGGTTCAAGCAGCTATTAATGTGAACCAATACTGCACAGACGTTAATCAGAGTTCATATGAATCAGGTTGAAGCAGCTACTAATGTGAACGCATACTGCATACTAAGACCTTCTTTATTGGCCAGGTCAGCGGAATCATCCTCTGAATGGATCAAAAGCAGCAATGTTCAATAATGAATCCAAGTATATTGTACTTTATACAACTGATAATTTGGAGAACAGTTTGACGAGTTGGTTCACTGGATTCCTCTTTCAAGGTATGAATATGAAGTGGTACTTGGCGAACAGCCAGGTTCCTACATTGGCGATAGAATGAAAGTGTAATATGTATACTGCACTTTAGGTCACTATCCCAATCTAATTGGCAGCTATTTAACTCGTACGAACGTGAGGTTTTGTGGTGCAAAGGGAATCCCTGTAGCAGTGTGGGACGACTGTCGCTTGCTTTCTCGCATAAGGACTGCCACTACGGTTAAGTTTCATTATAGGTAGGTTGTTCAATTTAACGAGTCAAACAGCTGCCAAGTACCACTTCATATTCATACCTGGAAAGAGGAATCCAGCGAACCAACTCGTCAAACTGTTCTCCAAATTATCAGTTGTATAAAGTACAATATACTTGGATTCATTATTGAACATTGCTGCTTTTGATCCATTCAGAGGATGATTCCGCTGACCTGGCCAATAAAGAAGGTCTTAGTATGCAGTATGCGTTCACATTAGTAGCTGCTTCAACCTGATTCATATGAACTCTGATTAACGTCTGTGCAGTATTGGTTCACATTAATAGCTGCTTGAACCTGATCAACTTGAGCTGTGACGAACCTCTGAGTCTGCAGTACAGGTTCACGTTAATAGATGCTTCAACCTCATTCAAGTAAGCTGTGAATAACGCCTGCGTATGTAGTATACGTTCACACCAGTAGCTGATCCACCCAACTGACTTAATTTATGATCAACGTCTGAGTATGCAGTATATGTTCACACTAGTAGCTGCCCCTTCCGAATCACTTTTACCATGAACAATTTGGAGAACAAACACATGCGGGAAATGATGAAACATCTATATTTGGAGCGTTTGTGGTACATGGTTATCATCATCCTTGAGTTCATTGATTTGTTAACAATTCGAATGGAGTTCACAAACCATGAATAATGAATGACCTAATTTACCTTTCGCCTGTTTGACATTAGGTTATATTTCAATTCAACAGAAAAGATTTGAAGATCAAAGCAGTTAGGATGTTACAATCAGTCTTTTTACTCACTTGTTTACCAGTAGGAGTTGGATGAGAACAGGTCGTCAGTCGTTTGCTTTATGAGTTAATGGGCCCTCAAGCCGGTGCGCAAAAGTAAGCACGTTGTCTGGATCACGAAGAACACAACGTTGGGTGCATTAAGCACGTTTTTGTGTGGGAAGGTCAAAAAGCGATTCATGCTAACCGCGAAAGACCATCAGGGGCATTGGGAGGTGATCATTCAATCAGGACAATACATAAACGGATTGGAGAAGTTGAGGGAGGTTTTCATCCAGATAGGGAATCCGTATCAAGTACCATGCCATTTCGATCCACTATCGTACTGACATTTCAGATCGGCAGTTTCCCACTCCGCCTTGCCGAACTTCTTCGTTGAATATAAAAATAATGGTGTATACTTCTTGATGAATTTACGAGGTAAGGTTTTTAAGGATAAGCCCGACGTTTACAATCGCTGAAAGTTTTTCCAAGTTAGTTCTCAACTGAAAGATGATTACACTGTCTCAAGTAGCTTGTTGGCGATATCTCTGAGGTACACCAGGATTTAATGATTAAAATAGTGTGGAAAGCAGACAAGAAGACAAGTGGTCTCAACATTTTTGTGATGGCTATTAGAGTGCAGTTCAGAACTAAATGATTTTATAACTTCTTTGTTTCAGTTAGTGTTGATTCACGACTTTTGTTTTACCCATCTACGACGGATGGGAGACAGTTATTTGTGTCTGATCTTATGCTGAGAATTTGTGTAAGTGTCCATAGGATAAGAGGAGTTAGTGAAAAAAAAAAGTTGATCCTTAAGGGGTCGTTTTAATTGAATGAGCTGATTGATAATGTCGTGGAGTTGGCATGAATTCCTGGTACCCATATGCGAAGTGTCAGCGTGGTGAACGCGAGTTGTGCATAGACAATCGTGTGTAATAGAAAGGGCCTGGATTGTGGTGAAAGCAACAGTAGATGCTTAAATGGGACACTAGTGGGCATGGAGGCCAAAAGTGCATCACAGTAGTTGACATATTTATAAGGCTTTCAAATGGGTTAACAGTTTTGTGTAAACAATAATTGTCTCTACGTGTTTAACAACTGTGTTCAAAAGTTTTCATCTTTTCCGGTAAAAGAACGTTCTGCGTTTTGATGGGCTGCCTTCATAGCATTCGCCTTAAGCAGATGAAGCACATCTGGACGGTTTATGTAATAGTTCCTTAGTAGAGGATTAACTGCTTAGCTACCAAACTGATGGCCATCTCTAGACTGACTTCGAAGCCCGGTTAAGGCCGATGTGTCCCTGATTGGCAAATGGATGAAGTGCTACATCATGTGCTTTTTTTACAGACAATCGGAGTAAAGATATTTTGCAACGGTTGGTTCAACCTGTTTTCCATTTCTTATGTTTTATGGTTCGACAGATATACTGTTGACAGCGATAGATCGCTGTCGGTGGAATGAAGTGTTAAGGTAAAATGACGTAAGTAAATTGATCCGACCAGGTATGAATTGTGTGAAATCGTGTAGCTGACATTAGTTCAATAAGATACCAAAATGGGATAATAGTGACCAAAACAAAAGTAGCTGAAGTGGCTGGCAAGAACCGCTAAACAGCCTAACAGTATATTATTGTTTTGGCCATCGTAGAAATAGCATTGATGCCAAAAAACAAAACGGTGAGCGGAAAGTCGCATCCTATGACTGAACTATGTAAGGCATAATCAAAGCTAACAAACACGCACGGTTTGAATCTGAGTATTGTGTCAAGCCGCAGTCACTTTAGCGTGACTACCAATCTTTTCACTCACAGTGTGGCATAAAAGTCTGCAGTGTTTGTGTTAATCCTCTCAGATGACCTCTATTTGGGGGAATACTATAGTAGGCGTATTTGTGCAGGGTGTTGATCTAAAGTGATGGTGGCGTCCACAGATGGCTAAGCCGTCAATCAACTTAAGAAGTTAACTCTCACCGAGTAAACTGAACCCACTATGGAAGAATGTTTTTCCCCCGCCATCTCCACGCTGGTCAAAGTTTGTCCACCATTTTGACGGACAGTCAAGTAAAAACGGTCAGCTTGTATGGTACAACTAATGAAATCGTTGGCTGCGGGAAATATACGAATAAAACAAAGTCGGTTACACAAAACAAAGAAAGTTATTTGGCGGTCTTGAGGCTATCATCTCCACTAGATGAATAAATCAAGTTACCAATATTTGTTTATATGTAAAATAAAGGGAACATGAAACAGAAAAACTGTAACCTTTGAATAAAATAGTGGGACGGCCTACAAACTGAACAGAATTAAATCAACCTGCGACATGCCTGAAACATTTGAGTAAAACAACACCACGGCAGCAAATATTCCCAATAAATTTTGAAAAATTAGCAGATTACTAGTGAGCAAGCAAACAATCTGCTGTACAGTTCTACTAGATATTTTATCACAAACTGACATACATGTGCGTATGCACATATAGTATAAATACTTTGCTACACTTTCAAACTAAGATTCTGGAGAGGTGTTATTTTGTTTGGATTGTCAATAAACCTTCTGAAGCTTCGGCGTGCATAGGTGACAACATGAACCTATATAAGGAGGATACGGCGAAACATAATGGAGTATTTGAGGTTTCCTCTAACGTGTTTTGTCAGTCATATTCTTACCCGGATTGATTACAGATAGGCCGAGATTGGACCTCAACATTAGGCCAGATGACGAAAAACATTTTATAACTCTTTGTGACTTGTTGGATATTCGTGTTCTCTCTGGTCGCATGTGGATGTTTGCTCTAGATTTATGAACCATTCACCGTAATTAACAGAAAACATAGGTGTCTTATAGCTTTCAATTCTGGAAGACTACTATTCTTGTTTTTGCGGTCGCCCGTAGGGCTATTGTGCAGAGGTATAACAAATTAACTATGAACCCATCCTCATGGCGCAAAGTGTACAAAAGCGTAGGGTTTAATTTGAGTCGCCGTGGTCAGAAGAAATCAACCTCAACACTTTGTCAACGTTCTCTGTAACTCAGAGAGGAAGAATAGCCTAGCAAAACGTTTAGGCAACCCTGTTAGATTTTCCCAGGTGACAGTATATAAATGCTTGGTTTATGAAGATCTATGTGAATAGCAGGAAGTGAAAAATGTTTTTACGTCTAACTTTCCGTTTGCATAGGAATACTTGGCTGAATATACGTTTAGGGAAGTTAAGTCAATTCGAATAACGTATATTCAGTTGCGCTCTGTGATGACGGTTTGAACGCTACGATTCTGTAGTGATACAAAGCCATCTGGTATACGACAACCATAAACAACAATGTTGGTTTTGCTGGTCGAAGATTTTGTTTAACGAGTTTGACGTCATGACCTATGTAGGTTAAATCGCCAGAAGATTTGGATTATGCGTTCAGATAGTCTAGTCTTACGCGCAATCTGGGCTGGATATATACATATATCTTAAGTGGGCGGAGGGCAGAAAACTATACGAAAATATATACATATATATATACTGTCGTAGAACGTGGTTCTATAAGTACAATAATAAACAGTTTAAGTGAACAGTAAAATAAGACCAGGTTTACAGGCGCATGCAACAATGCGGTGGAAACGTGATAAATCTTGCAGTTAATTCTGGCGCTAAGATAGATCCCGCGTTACTGTTACCCAGATAACCAAGCAGCAGTAGAAAACGGAATATAAGTAATAAAGCGAGATACAGTCCAGTTGTTTACGGCCGAAATAGAATTTATGGAAATCAAATAAATGTTAGCATATTAAACAGTTGCGGTTAAAATCGGATAACAGAAACAGAGGAGCTTATTAAATCCCCCATAAAACACGCCGACTTTGGCAAGAGTTGGCAGGGTGTCAGATTCGAGTAGGTGTGCAACAAAATTCAGACTCTGGCCAGAGTCGTTTCGGAGTGGGCCAGAGTTGGTTCCCAGTTGGTTAGAGTAGGATCCGAGTAGGCCGATTACGCTAACGGCACCTTTAGCCTATTCTTGGTTATTCGCTTCAACCGACTTCCCTTCTCAGCGATCGATCTTATCTGGCAACGAACTGGCAAGCCAGTTCAATAAGATTAATTTTGCAATGAAGTGTTTACTTCGAACGCCTTCAAATGACCTAAAGCGGACCGATATGGAGATGGGCAAGGAACTCTTCAACTTGATCCTACGATGGACATAATATCATAAACATCTACTATGTGACCGCTGAACACGCAGAAATTAACAGCAAAACGACAAGTACCGCGATAAAAGCAAAGTATATGTATATCTCAGATGAAAACTTGATAGAGTCTGAGACATAACAGCATTTGGCAACCACTCCCGTTGAAGATAAAGGCATTTTAAAATCCAGCACGCTGTACGCGAAATGCGAATTGAACAAAAAAGCTTCGAAAACAAAAACCACAAAAAATGAGAAAACAACAGGCCATGAAAAGAAAGAAAAATGGCGAAACACAAACAAGTAACACTAGTTTCATAACAGAATATTTTCTTAGAGCAAAGAGGCTGACATGTGTACTCATAACACGAATCAACAAAGCTAGCAACAGACATGGCTCCATTATATCGTAAATCTACCTTCTGTGAAAACGCAGGATAGACTCCTACTTAGGCAATGACCCTGGCAATTGACCACTTCACATCAATGATGTCGCGTTAAAAGTTGCCGATGTGTAAAGTCATAACACGAATCAATGAGAGTTGTAACACACAGGGCTTCTTTATTTTAAAATCTGAGGTGCACATTCACCTGGTAGATGTATCCTCAGCGGTGGCAGTAGTTTCAGGGAACTTCGCGCTTCCTTTTGGTATAATTATTCGTGGTTTTTCACATCTACCAGATCAATCTGGGTAAAAGAAGATACATCATACAAAGTTAGCGGCGCTTTTGTATGGTGGACCAACTACGACCAGCCTCAACCACGCATCCACGATACACCGCACCTGTTCAAGTTTTCTTCTGGTTTCCTCCCCCAGACTTCACTTTGCGTCCTCCAGTTCCGGATTGCTCTTTCGATTAGATCATCCTCGTAAATCTATAGTTTCTTGTCTGTTTGCGATTAGTTTCTGGGTATCGGCATTTTGGTCTCTCATAGTCTGTGTCTCTGAATCCTTGAAACCACCTCACGAGGAAGGAATGGCTTTGATAACGTGATAAGCAGCTTTAGATCAGCGGCCGTGAAGGATTTCGCGTGAATGGAGTATAATCTCACTGCGTCAGGAATATATGAGACTGTCACCGTGGTATTCACTACAACGATTAAATGACATGCTGTCCACAGGATTCACATGAACCGCACGGATCGTGCGTCGTCTCAATAGACGGGCCTGGACACATATCCTTCACTACCTGGTCATCGTCGTCATCTTCAGTTCAAAATAAACAACCAAATAGAGGACTACCAGGGTTCCCTAACGAAACAATTCCATTCTCCAGGGTGACAGGGATAGTGATGAAGGAAACACAAACAGTGCTGATGCCAAATCGTAGTCGACAATATACAGTGGTACGACAATGCAACCTCCGCCCGGAACTCACGCTGCATCGAATGTTTATTAACCAGATGGCTTCAGGATAAAAGTGTGATAATTGTAACTCATAACGGAACACTATATGCTATTGTTGCTTTACTACATGAGTAATTACGTCGTACATATACTGATTACATTATAATTTCGTGGACTGACGTGCTGCGTTACTACTACTGCGTAGAAACTGGCTCTGGGTTTGAGCTAAGTACATTTCCTACCACTATTACGTATTCCAAACTATCGCAATTGGCATTGTGGTCAGTATATTTCTTATAATGAATTTTTGCAATATGGAAAATCTGAACGTCTACTCAAGTTTACGGGCAATGGAAGATTACCTGGAACGCTTTGAAATTTGCTGTATTACTCGTAATGATATGACAAAGGAGAAGAAAATGCCGCATTTCTTCATGGTCATTGACAAAGATGCATATGCATTGAGTAAAATCCTGGCGTTTCCCGATTTGCCTCTTCCACTGTCGTACGATTCCCAAAAACATCTGCTACTGTGGCACATTCAGCCCGTCAACTTCGAAGCTGTAAAAGTAGCGAAATTCCATACTTCAATCAGAAAAGAATCTCAAGAAGTCCCTGAGTCTACTCTTCAAACACGAGCACCAAGAGATCGATTGATTGCAGGAAATAATTCCCCTTGTCTTCAACAAAAATTATTGCTTCTGCCGGAGGCTTCTTAGCAATCGGCCGGAGCTGTCTGTGGACAATCCCAGTATGTACAGGGCGCGGTAAATGAAGAACATAACGCTAACAGTGTTGAGGTGCAGGCAAACTAAGAACAAAGGCAGTTTGAAAAGGTAAACTGTCGGAGAAATACGACCGTCGAGCCACATCCTTTTAATCCGAATTCTGTCCAACATTTTGATTGCTGTAATTCACGTGATCATAAACCTTCTGCACTTACGTGTCCAATTCGCGATTCCAAATGCTATGAATTTGGCGAGATCGGTCACCTTCGAGCCGTCTGTCGTTGTTTGAAGACGTGTTTTGACCAGGCTTCTTTAGATGAACATATTGCTGCATCTGATTTGCAG
>JTDE01009257.1:13071-25157 GCA_014338405.1 Paragonimus skrjabini miyazakii | reverse complement strand
TCATTCTACTGCATTGTTTCAAATTAGATTGAGGTCGCGTGGCGTTCATGCGGAATGATATACGGAAACAGATAAAATCAAGCTGCATGCCCATCACCGGGAGGTATACTACTCAGCCAGACACACTATGATGTTCAGAACGCCAAGTATCTATCGTGGTGCAGGAAAATATTTCAATTAATATGACAATCAACGGAATCAATGATGATGATTACAATGTACCTAAAACGCTTCAAGACAGGTTTTCCATCACTTTCCGCATGCGTTCGTTCTCCAAATTGTTCATGGTAAAAGTGGTTCGGAAGGAGCAGCTACTAGTGTGAACATATACTGCATACTCAGACGCTGATCATAACTCAAGTCATTCGGATAGAGCAGGTACTAGTGTGAACGCATACTGCATACTGAGACGTTGTTGATAGCCTAGATCAATCGGGTGGGGCATCTGCTAGTGTAAACCTATACTGCAAACTCAGACGTTATTCATAGCTTAGGTGAATCCGGTTGAAGCATCTACTACTGTGAACCTACAATGCATACCCAGACGTTCTTCATAGCTTAAATGAATAGCGCGTAGTGTGAACGAGATAGTGATCTAAATTGCTTCTTGGCGAACCAAAATGCCTTCTAAACCATAGATAAGAAGTGACGTAAAGTAGCTATACCTACTGGTGAGCCCGGACGCCTCATGATCCGAGATGCCTTGCATCCCGAGACACGGTGACAATGCGTTTTCAGGCAATCCTGGTACACCCGCAGTGAAACTTGGTTGTCTAAAAGTTAAACAATTACCAGATGATAAACAGGAGATCGTAAAGACTAGTTACGCTTAATTCTGAAGTTGGTGAAAATACTGACCAACAGCTGTTAGCAATAGATGTCTCAGTGGCATGTTCTTTTGACAAGTTGTAACTGCAGTGGTACAAGGAGTGCTGTTGTCAGTTATCGCAAGACACGAGCTGGAGTATAAAACGCGACAGTTGGTCACAACACAATGAGAGGTCTGTGACAAAATTGGGAAAACTAAGATAAACATAAACCATAAACGTCGGGGTGATGTTCCGCACATTCTGGTCCCATATGGTATTCACATCATACCACATTAAAGACCCATGGTCGGAGAATCGTGGAGCATCGGGGTGATATTTGGTGGCCTAAGTGTTGGATATTAACATGGTGGAACATCGCAGAACATACAGAGATGCTTTTGATGTTGGTGACAATATCGACCAACAGTAGATCTGAACAGAATTCTGATTGTCACGTTCACTGGATAAGTTGTGGCTGCAGTAGTACGAAGGAGTCAAAATAATGAACTACAGATCACTTACCTTTCACCTGTGTTGCAGTTATATTCACTTTCCGTGACCTTGTTGACTGGCCACATGTTGAACTATTTATCATCTAGTACTTGTTTAACTTTTAGACAACCAAGTTTTACTGGGGGTGTTCCAGGATTGCCTGAACACGCACTGTTACCGTGTCTTAGGATGCAAGACATCTCGGCTCATGAGGCGTCCGAATTCACCAAAATGTATAGCTACTTTACGTCACTTCTTATCTATCGTTTAGAAGACATTTCCGTTTGCCAAGACGCACTTTAGATCACTATCTCGATCTAATTGACAGCTATTTAACTCGCACCTACAGGAGGTTGTGTGGCGCAGACGGAATCCCTGTAACTGTATTAGATGACTGTTGTTTACTTTCTCGCATACGGACTGCCACTACCGCTAGGTTTCATTATCGGTAGTTATCAGTAGGTTTTTCAATTTATCGCCAGCCTATCTACATCTTCTAGATTTCCACCTCAACGTTGCTCAAGTTTCATGAATGGTATAAGCAGAAAATATTGAAGATATGTCCGAGTAAGCCAGTTGCAGTACATATTACACTTTCAGTCTATCACCAATGTAAGAACCTGGCTGTTCGCCGAATACCACTTCATAATCATACCCGGAAAGAGCAATCCTGCGAGCCAACTCTTCAAACTGTTCCCCACATTATATCACACATAAGAGTAGCATATAGTACAATATACTTGGATTCATCATCAAACGTTGCTGATTCTGATTTATTCAGAGAATGAAATCGCTAGCTTGGTCCCACTGACCTGGCCCGTAAAGGTCTGAGTATGTGGTATGCGTTCGTACTAGTAGCTGCTTCAACCTCATTCACTCGAACTATGAAGTACGTTTGTAAATACAGTATGCGTTCACACTAGTACCTGCTCCACCCGATTGACTTAGGTTATCAACAAAGTCTCACTATGCATTCACACTAGGGGCTATTCCAACTTGATTCATTTAAGCTATGAAGAACGTCTGGGTATGCATTGTAGGTTCACAGTAGTAGATGCTTCAACCGGATTCACCTAAGCTATGAATAACGTCTGAGTTTGCAGTATAGGTTTACACTAGCAGATGCCCCACCCGATTGATCTAGGCTATCAACAACGTCTCAGTATGCAGTATGCGTTCACACTAGTACCTGCTCTATCCGAATGACTTGAGTTATGATCAGCGTCTGAGTATGCAGTATATGTTCACACTAGTAGCTGCTCCTTCCGAACCACTTTTACCATGAACAATTTGGAGAACGAACGCATGCGGAAAGTGATGGAAAACCTGTCTTGAAGCGTTTTAGGTACATTGTAATCATCATCATTGATTCCGTTGATTGTCATATTAATTGAAATATTTTCCTGCACCACGATAGATACTTGGCGTTCTGAACATCATAGTGTGTCTGGCTGAGTAGTATACCTCCCGGTGATGGGCATGCAGCTTGATTTTATCTGTTTCCGTATATCATTCCGCATGAACGCCACGCGACCTCAATCTAATTTGAAACAATGCAGTAGAATGAATAGAATTTACTTCTGAAGGTTCTCGATGATAGAGTGGGACGTGATATCCCTTTCTTACGCCGTTCCACATACACCGAAGATGGAAACAACCACATGATAGCGTCATTTCCAACCATTTCTAAGAGCAACGTTTCATCGACTAGTATCTACCTGGAATCTTACAACCAAGAAGAAATAGCATAAATATCGTATAGACAAGAAAGCCGGAAATGTTTTCATACATATTTCATTATCAAATGTGATAGTGTTCTTATTGAAATGCAATGCCAATACTGTAAGGTCGTATATTTCCATTTCGACCATATCTGTGAAACGCCGCAAAATGAAGCACTCCCAGACTATAGAGTGACGTATTTCATCTCGACAATGGCAGTGATCGCAGATATAAGATCTTAAAAAGTGAGCTAACGCGAAAATGGTGGAAAATTTTTTCATCACCAAGCTAATACTTTTGGGACTTATTCCATGTATTTCAATTTTTCCATTAACGCCGCTTATTTACAATTGATGTACTGTGAGTACTTTGTCTGGAATTCCGATTTTAAAATTTCATAAAATATTAAAAGTCGAGGATTTGCGCCAAAAGGACCGTTTTGCCTTTTGAACTTTCTTCAAGGCGAATCCCGTGAAACGGGTAATTGCCGTTAAATATCCCCAGGGTAGTCGTCAAAAGACCATAGTTTTGCAACCAAGGTCGTTTTCCGTTCTCGATCATCAGGTTTATCATTTAATTTTTATATGAAGCAGTCCCCAGTGCGAAGCAAACGGAAACATGTAACAAGTTCAAGTGTGGTCAACCACGTCATAGTCACACACGAAGACAACGTTTTTATACAATTACTTCACAGTTATGAAGCAACAAGAACCATGGCGCTTTAGTCGGTCGTAGTGTGGGTGGTTGACCATTACAACTTCAACGTCTTAACAACGCACTTTTGTGCGCATTATGTTTCCTGATGCTAGTTCCGTGGTTCGTACACCCATGGTTTCCCCAGCCTTATATTAACACGGATCGCATGTCACAGTGAGAAGACGGTGAATCTGCAAACAAACTTCATTTTTTTATTTACTCACCGTACACAAGCGGACTTCGACGCAACGAATAAGGGCGCTAGGGAGCCGGACGTGAGAGAACCTTCGGCACAACCGCACGGCAGCCGCGAGAGAAGACAAATGTCAACGGAAATTCCAGTTGACCTTCAATATTCAAACAAGTGTCAGTCTGGTTGGACGGCGTCCCCAACGTTAGTGGCTAAAACATTGTTATCCTAGTGAATGTAGCCTACAATGGTAGAGATGGCACGGATTTCTTTCACAGCTACGAGTAAAACTGCGATACTTACGCCAACACACTAACTTTGATGCTAGTGGTTTGTAGTAAGTTTACATTCACAAGGTAACGTGAACCAGGGCGGTGGTACTGGCAAGGCAACTCTCACGTAGCAGGATTTTAGGATTTTGGGGACGTCGAAGATGATCTCACTACAAAGGTTGGCTTTTTTAATCAAATTCCAATCGCTTCAGTTGTGGATTAAATTTGCCATCTGACAGGTTTTGAGGGATAGCCGTTGACTTGATAAATTGGACGAAACGAAGAGTCCAGGTTGACTATGATGTGTATCAACGGGGTGTGCAACAACTGCGCTGATATTTGCCTTGGTGACTCCGCTACTGATCCAGGCTAGATGATGCTCACAAGTACGTTCAGATAAGCACCTGGCCGTGCTACTCGTGTTACTAATTCTACAGGAACAAGTAAATGAGTGTACACAAGAAAAAGTCGCAGATACTGGCAATTTATCCTTTGCCCATAAACACAACGCTGGAATAGAGTTGAAGCAGACAAGTAATTTCTCAGCATAGGATGTTCTACTGCTGGTATTGTCAAGTATCATAGTGATTGTTTCGGCAAGCGTACCCCCTTTGAATGGTGAAGAGATAAATACTGCTTTCTATTCCGCTTGGTGTCATCTTATCTTGTTTATCACGACATTGCATAGTGTTGCCTACAATACGTTCTGGAAAGCCATTTTGTAAGAATGGTGTGCGTAGGAACTATAGTTCATCGGAGATTGTTTTGTGTGTACATATTCTGATGGCTGTATTAGTCAGGCATTTTATGGGTTTTCTTTTCTGCCTTAGAGAGGCAACGCCGCTGAAATGGATATACTCTCCATTCAAGGTCTCTTTCCTATAGATTTTACATTGAACCGATCCGTTAGCACGTCGCCGAATGAGTACGTCCATGAAGGTCAGTTGAGCGTTACGTTCGGCTTCTAGTTCAACCGTCACGTTCGTGTGGGCCGAGTTGAAAATGGCTACCATGTCATCGACATATCACTTATAAACACTAAATACACAAATCGATTCTCCCAACTGGTGATTCTCAAGCTTCGCAGTGAAGGTGTATGCAAACAGCGGCCCCGATGGGGATTCCATTGCCACGCCGTCTTTTTGTCGATATACTCCTCCATCGAACTCAAAATATATGTCAAGTTCAAGGTCAATTCGCACAGGACGAAGTAGCTGTTACCAATCGAGCGTCCAGAATGTTTGCACCAGAATGCCAGAGAACAGCACCCAGCGCTGCGACTGCCTCACTTGAAGAGGGATTTACGGATTTTTCGGGTTCCGTTTTTTGAGTTCATAGTCCGTCTTAATTATCGAGTAATCTGTGTGTGCAAGAGAAATAGGAGTGAAAGGATAAAGAAAGAAAAGCAATCGCAAACCCCCAATGATTGTCTAAATACATGATTTTAGTGTAAGCTTTCTTCACACTACTGATATGAGGGATCTTAGCCATGATAGACAGGACAGACGGAGTTATGTGCGCAGTTGAGGGGGCATCAAATAACCTACAGTTAAAATTCCAACTCCATCCTTTCAGAATTGTATCACCGGAATAGCACATTTATGTAGGTATCCCGTCACAGATGTGTTTCTCCTGCATCTTCCCATAACAGTGCAGGGCATTCCATCCATTAGGGAGATTTTCTCTTAACCTAAGGTGACCATCAACCCGCTACCCTGAAACAAAAAAAGTGTAAAAAAGGATCTAGTCATCTGCCACTCACATTGTTATAATCGGACCTTCGTAGACCTGATTTTGTCTTTGACGTAAACCGTGATCCATCAGTCATGGCCAATCCTAACTCAACACCCCTTTCTTATTACTTCGGTGGCACCCAGTCGGGGTTTTATCTTTCGATGCTTTGTATAGATTTTTGTACTTGATTTTTTTTTGGGTCACGCTGGTTAGACTTCTTTGACACACTGGTAGACAGCCTGGTACTCAAGAGTGAGACGGAGTGTAGCTGATGAAAGAAGAACCGTTTTACCCCCAAGAACTCTGCATGGACAGTGGCGCTGAAGTAAATGTGTATTGCTGTAATTGCCGCCCGTGGTATCACCGCTCCTGGTCCGCTGGCAACGATGCTTAAACGCTTCAGTAGCCTGGTCTCTTATCGAAGGTTCCAAATATGTGCCGTGCATACACCACAACCATATGAAAGCGTCCGGATAACGTGAGACCGAAAGAGAGGGAAGTGTGCAATGGTTTGAAGGGTTTACAAGTTGATAAGTTATCATTTTGGAGTATGCATTAATACCAGCGCCCATAAAACAATGGTGTGATGCCATCAAACGAGTCTTCACTCTCAAACCGGAAAAACTATTCCCCCACTCTATACATTACAATGGGAGATTCCGCCGTATGCATCTGTGCCACCTACGGTACGTGAGTATGCTTAAGTGGTCACTCTGTTATAGATATAATCTAAAACACCAACTGCGTGTCAGAAATACTCTAACCATTCAGGGTCTGTTTTTTAAAGTAAAAACGCGAGACAAAAAGGAGCCCTCATGCTGCCACGTTTCTCTATGCTACCATTACCTGGCAGGTCTTGTCCGTTAGGCTGAGGAATACCTGGAAACATCTCCTGCCATACTTGGTCCAGTCGCGTTTCAAAGGAGGTCACTATATCGCTATGAACTACTTCACCGGTGGCTAAAGAAGATAGGTCGTAAGTCTAAACGAGCTCTGCTTTTCTTTAGTCGGAGACTGTGACCTCTGGTGATGACTCATTCACCCACTTATGCAAACGGATCTGTGGCCTTGACGTCGCTTATGCCTTTCAGAATTCTGAAGACATCGACAGGATCACTTCTCAAACTTCTTCGCATGGAACAAAGTCCGAGCTCCAGTAATCGGTCCTGATAGGGTTTTGCAAATAAATCCTATTATTATTCGGGTTGCAAGTTGTCGTACTCCGTCGAAGCACTGGATATCTTCACGTAGGTAGAGGGCCCACGGCTGCAATCTTTACTTTTTAAAACTCTGTTACGTAAGAAATACTCTAACCAGTCAGTCACTTGGTCGAAAGTACCAAACCACTTCAATTTATGAAGAAGGTAACGGTGATTTACTGCATGGAAGGCTTTGTTGAAATCCAAGTGGCATACATCGATTTTCCTGCCTTCGTCCAGTCTTATCGTGGCCGCATCCATGAGATACAAAAGATTGGATAGACAAGATTTTCCTTTCCAAAAACCGTGTTGTACAATGCTGAGAGGGCCGTTTTTAACAAGAAACGTTAAAACCTTGTCCCTGACTAGTCGTTCCAGGTATTTTCCTACCATTCCCGTCAGGCTCACTGGTCTGTGATTGGTCTATTTGTTTCGCAAGCCTCCCTAATTAATAGTGACCACAGTGGCTACGCGCCACTCGTCTGGGAATTCCCCCTCTCATAGGGAAATTGTAAACAACTATCATAGGTTAACTGCAGAACTCCCACCCGTGGCTCTTCTATGCCCGGATGGGTGTCATCAGCTCCTGCAGACTTTGAGGACCTATTGGAGCCTAGCACCATCCCATCATCTCCCTTGTGAGAAGTATATTGCTCATTTTGTTGTGAGGTCTCAACTTTCTCAATGTTGGCAGGATCTTATTCCCATCGTCCCTCCCGTGAACCTCTGGAAAACTTCACGATAGAGGCTGGCTTCTTCTATTTAATCAGCGGCTGGTTTATCCTCTTTTGTCAACAGAGCTCCAACTTCTTGCCTGCAGGCTCCCATGGATTGAAAATAAGAGTAGAAATGCTTTGAAGTTGCTATCGCTTTGCGCGCGGGGTTTGCTTCGAACTGGTATTTTGTCAGGCACTTGACATTGCAGACTGCATTTCTACAGGCTTTATAATTTAACCAATTATGACAGCTTTCCTTCTTCTTGTATTCCTTTCAACATTTGTTTCTTTTGATAGGCGCTCTACGCACCGTTTGTCTCCATCAGGGCGGACGATTTTGAGCTTTTCTTGATACCAGGGCTAAAAGTTGGTCCATGGGTACTATGAGCTGTTCTTTGATGACTTTCCACATATCTTCTGGGGAAGCGTTTTCCACCCCAGAAGCCCAGGATACGTTCCGTGCCGCTTCCAAAAGCCGTGCGATATCCACTCGAACAAAACTGCGAACAAATGTTTTCAGGGGAGGCCTTTTCGTCGCGTGGACTTCGAAGCTCAGAACACAATAATCACTCGTCCCAAGCAGGGCCTCACTTTCCAAGTTTACAATACCCCGCTCATATCGAGTAACTATTAGATCCAACACGGTTGGTACATGCCCATGTCGGGACCGGATAGGCGCCTGAAAATGTTGACTTAACGAATTAGAATGCAACCAGTCCATGAATATTTTTCGGGAATGCCCGTCCCGGATGTCTCATGGTCCCAAGAGATGTTCGGGAGTTTGAAGTCCCCAGCTGCCATTGAGTTCGGTGACATACTCGCTAGAGCATTTACGACATAAAGCAGAAGCTTATCCTCGTCACTGCTGGCCAGTGGTCCCCTATAGGCTCTGAAAATAAGCAGTCTCCTGTAATCCTTCTGAGCGTGGCATGAAATCGCCTGAACGTTCGGGGTGTTTGGTGAGAAGATAGCCTCCCACTGCTTGTGCTGATTGCTTACTAACAGCATGAGCCCTCCACCCGCGCGCCAGTCTCTGCATTCCTCCCTGTAGACGGATAAGTTCTTCGAGAAGCAGTTCCACAAATTTGTTTCAGGTTTTAGCCATGTTTCGGCCACAACTATGATATCAAAACTTTTACTACGCTCCCTAAGCTCCCTTTATTTGTTGCGAATGCTGTGGGCATTTGTATACCAAAACTTAAAATTCATATCATGCAGCATTCGCCCGGATAACTTTACTATGTCAGAACTCCCTTCAGGTGGTTCAGTTCAGTTCAATTTCCAAGACGAAGTGATTTGGGTCAGAATTTGTTTAGCTCCTCGCACCAGTGAGTTTTTGAGGGCACCCAGTACTGCAACGATAAGAGACAAAATGCTTCACTTCCGCAAGTAATCATGAGGGTTAGCACGTAAAAGGCTGAGGAGTTCAAGTCCTAAGTGCCACCAGAACATAAGTTCACAGTCACCATCAATACTCACGGGTTTATCATACCATTGAATACGTGTGAAAGAAGAGAGATGTGTGCGACTGATATGGGTTTGTTCCCCAGGCCCTACCATTTGTGGCAGAATCAAGAAATGACTCAACAATATTACAGGACCATTTACAATAAATGTTCAAGAGAAGTTTCTCCACACTAAGTTCCTCTTGAATGACAAAGAAATTCTCGCTGATTCATTTCTCCCAGTGTGCGTAAAGGGATTGTGCCACAGGTTGGTCCCGGTAACAACGATCGTGTGGAAGCGGACGCTAAGGTGCGCGAGAACAAAGTCTGTATTCATTCAAATAATGGACAGGTAACTTGTCTGTATAAGGAATGTAACAAGAAAAGTGGTGCGTAACAATAGAGTTAAAAGGCAACGGACTATACAAATTTCAGATATTAATGCTAACGCTGTAAAAATGAAGGAAATAAAAGAAGAGATAACAAAAACGGCAAACATGATGAAACAACCCTTCAGAAACTTGGACGCGGGTTCGAGACTAAATGCCCAAATCACGGGGACCCACTCAGTTTGTCTGTTTCAATATACACCGGGATTCTCTCAAACTAAAAATCAGTCAGTGAAAACAGGTTATAGCACCGCTGGTGAGGATTACAGAAAGTTCCCAGAGCAAATCAAATCCCTCACTTAACAACGTCCTGAGCAAATGAGAATCTAATCACAAGTTGGAACGATCCACAGACCAGTTATGAACCACAGATGGACGATCACTCCAGTAACTGATCATCCTTTAAGAGAAGGACTTGCATGGTAACGGTGGGAAGTCGCAGGTTGCAGAGCTTCATGTTGTGAACCCTTTGATTAGTATCAGTCAGTGGGGTAAGGAATTCCTGCACGAGTCTTTCGTTAAAGGTCCAGTGTGCACAAATGGAATCGCCGCAGAGTCTTCGGAACTCAAGCGCATAGAAATCAAGAAATTCAAGTGAAGACTCATAAGAGAAACGCCGCAGACCAGTGGCCATTCTTGTATCTACTCGCAGAACAGGTTCAATGATGAGTATGTACTTCAACAGGTCTGGATACACGACTTGACTAGCATACTCGGGGAGTGGTCTTATATAAACCCCCAAAAGTGTTTGAAGGGCATACTTGTTTGTGCAGGGAAAGGCCCTTATCATCCTTAGTGTTCCATCACTTTTTATCAGCCACATTGTAACAAGTAGAGAAAGATGAACTAGACGACAGCAAAATCACTAGGTCGTTTTAGGGTCAACTTTGAGTGTATATGTTGCATCCCGTGCATTGTGTCACGGAGTCCCCCTTCCGATCAATATATGCGTATATTTGCGGTCGTCTACAGAACGACTCTGGTCATCTAACGAGCACCTAATAATAATAACAATAATAATATATATTTCTCAATGAATTTGTGAGAAACACGCTCGGATGTGCGCGATCACATGCGGTACAAAGCAACAAATGGATATATAACAAGACAAGCACGAAATCTGTTGACCAAAGAAGACGTAATCAGCGGGAAAATAGTCCCATTTTGCAACGTTCGATTTACACATAAGGAAAGAAGGTAGTTCGTCTGTTCCACAGATTCAGTCCAAAAAATGAGATGTTACATTAATTTACCTTTAACAAGGTTAGGTAAAGAAGACGTTGAAAATATTTCCAGGTCACGCGGGGAAATAGGTGCAAATTCATCCTCGAAGGATTTCGCGGGACCGTTTTGCCTTTCGTACCCGCGACAATTTTAATTAATAATACAGCGGATGACCTTGAAATGCAATTTTACCATCGGGCAATTTGCCCGCCTAGATGGAGGTGGAGAAATGTGCCTTGGTGTGCATATGCATGTATATGAATGTACCAAAAGATTTTGAACTAAAAAGAACGCATGAGTACATAAGTGATACACGTAGTAGTGTGATTCCCCGTATATAACTTCGCTTCCTATGTATATGTATATCAAATATATATATATATTTGATGCACATATGCATAGGCCCGCACGGGCCCCTTGACGTTTTGCTACTTGGGTATAGTTATATGTACATATATTATACATGTTTGAAACTAAAAGAAGTTTCTGTATGAAATCACACAATTCCATATATGAATACATTTATGAATAAATATACATATAAAAACTTATATTTACGCAGGAATGTGTGATTTACATACATATACGTTTACATGGGCATAAAAATTTGTATATTTGGATCCATATATATACAATTTATATCTATCATTTTTCCCATTTTACTAACACTTCGGGCCACTTTCATTTCATCGGAGTTGCTCAATAATTCGTGTACGAAAGGAAATGCACTCCCGGATCTCGCTGTTATTTGACGTAACTTCATTTGGAAAAATGTTTAAATAGTTCAGTTTTGGCGAGGGAGGACGGACACGTAGGCTAGAATAACATGGTTAGTTTCCCCTATCTGGTATACCCCCCTCCTGTGACACCGCTTCCTCTCTACCCCATGCCGTCAATCCTGTGAACCCTGTGGGCCAATCATGTGCGCCCAAAATGCGCTGATCGTCATTTGTTCGCACTCGCAATAAATGGACAGTATACGTCAGAAGGAAGCCTTCTCTCGAATCGAAAACATGAGCATAAACACTGTTGATTTATCTATATCATTTCAGGACCATTTTGGTAGTGTCGTCTCTTCACGACAGTTCCAGAACTTAGATGCCGTTGGAGCCGAGCTAAAACTTTTCGAAGTTCAGTCGGGCTCTTCATATAGCCTTCGATCAACCGAATCTGCGTTCGGAGATCATAAGAGACGCGT
>JTDE01009244.1:7918-18474 GCA_014338405.1 Paragonimus skrjabini miyazakii | reverse complement strand
GCGTTTGGTTGAAGAGATTTTCAAACTGGACTTCAATCTCTAACTGGTCATCCTTACGACGTGGGCAACAAAACTTAGGTCCTAACGATAATATTTAAAGAAGAGTATCGTCAAGTATGATCTTGGACAAATTATGGACGTACCTTTCCGGGTTCCTTGGGAATTGTGATTGAGGTTTCACATCGCTGAGTCCCCGTTCGAGGTTGAACCGCTTCTTTCTCGTCTGTTTGGATACTATTTTTCTCACATATATATCAAAATTATGTCGTTCCTCTACTGTTAAGCCGTCTATTGCAACCTGTCGTTGACCAAGATTTCTGCGCAATTCCGATGTGATGGACTGAGCCGTATCTAACTGATTGAGAGTATGACGTTTCAGCGATAACGCATCCGGACGAATGCGACATCTACGAAGGGCACTCCAGTAAAGTCTCGGATAAACATTACGTTCAATGCACTCATTCAGAAATTCGATCAAAACATTCGTCTCTGCAAGTCTGGTGCTGAAGCTAATATATCCGTTTAGCTTCTTGTTTTTTGCGCCTTGTCTTATGACGTTTTGATGAAACCTATGTAATTGTATTGACTTGAGAAAGAATTATCTTCTAAGATCATTGTGCATCCTGGTCACTGTCACCTAGGAACCTATCATCAGTTCTACGGTGGGCTCCAATCTTCAACAATGATGTGATAACTTGTTGAAGGTTTGTTCAGGATTCTGCTCGACAAGCGCGTTCATTGGTTAGTGGCATTTGCTAATAGGTCACTTGTCCCCACCTGGTGAGCTAGAATTTTTTGGCTAACCCGCACAGATAGCCTTGGGTTCACACTGACTTTTGGAGAAAAAATTGTACCGAAGTATTTTTAATTTTCCGGTCCATGTAGAACCTCTGCAGTTCATGAATCAGGTTAGGTGTATAATTACACCTGTTATAGATAATCTAAGTCCACGATGAAAATCCTACTCCAACTAGAGCGGTATCTGTGTCCGGGTGAGAGTTAGGACATTGACTACAGCTTATAGCCAGATCTCTAACGTCAGCCGACTTCAGCAACTAGTTAACAAAAGTCTGTCCTTAATAAGTATCTTTTTAACAACTTGCCGATGATACTTCAATTGTCCAGTACTCGTCGTAGTAACATCTATCATGAAGTGTTTTGAGTACAAAGTACTTTTGGCCAGAGAAGCTGTTTCTTGCACGAAACCAATTGCAACGTATATGAAGGCATAAAACAACGAAGGCGCACACTATTTTGCATGGCAGATGTGTATGCACATCCGCTATGGAGCAGCGCATCGTCGTTCTCGTTGGTGACACGTAACACATTCTACATATACACGTTTCCAATAGTTGCTTCCGGTTCCTTGTCTTCCTGGTGTAGAGACCTGCTCTTTAGTTCCGGTGCGCACGAGTCGTGCCACATCACTCACAAAAGAAGAGACACGTTACACAATTAGGGCTACTAAACAGTACACTGAAAACAGTCACATTACAATCAATTGAAAGTAGGACGATATGTAAATATGAATGATTCACACCTCCGTTTAGAATCTACTATCACGAGATGTTCGGCGTTAAACTGGATTGCCTATCTACTGAACACATCTGCAGTAGGCGAATGAATCTGTATTTCTGTCTAACTTCTACCACATCATGTTGTTGGAGGGAGTAGGAGGAACCGGTTGGTACAATCTAGTATAACTATTGTTTCACATTTTGCATAGGCATCTTTAACAGGAGCGGATTAGGAAGTTCGGACTAAGTAGAGGTCATACGGATCACGACTCAACCATGTGGTTTAGTTTGACCAAATTTGCTGACTATGGACTAAGTAATCAGCAGCAACAGTAATGATGCTCATGTGACGAGTTGAGAAACACAATAAGCGAGTCCCAAAAAAATAAACAAGACTCTAACTCCGTCAGTGGTAAACAGCTGATTGAAAAGATCAACTTGAAGGAATTTCACAGTCTACAAATAGTTCCGCAATTTGATTGGTCCTTAGGATACAAACAACATCCAATGACAGATAGTAGGAGAATGAGTATACAAACTGTCTGTGTCACTAGCCAAAACCCACTGTATTGATAATGAACAACTGGCCGTGAGAGTTCAGTTTAAGTATGTGCAAAAGGAAGGTACTGTTCACTTTTGACAACAAATTTTCATTGTTGGCTTGGTAAGTACAACTCGAAAACAGAGTGTACATAAAAGAGAAACGTACTGTCAACTGGCTGGAAACCTTGCTTCTATTATTCAAGCAAATGTTCTCATTTAATGTGCATTTGAATTATCAAGTGTTCGATGCAAAGGCAGAACTACAATATGATCACCTTTGTGATTTGAACGGGAAGTAATGATTATCATTATGTCTTATGATTCTTCTTCTCTGTGGGAAACAATCCACGATTTGATGATAAAAGTGAGTATAAATTTGCTCGATCGAACTGAGGTGGGTACCCAGTTTGGGGGTATTGTCATTATTTTAAATACTTATCGTTCCATGTCCATATTCTTGAGGCATATTTTTTAGTCAAATGAACCGACTGTTTAAAAATGACTGAACGTGTTAAACTCGTCGATCGCAACAGTTATCAATTAACTCTTTGGAATGGAAAAAATTGCAACGGAACTATTTAATAAAACAGGATAACGAAATGTTGATAAGGTCGACGCATAGTTGTTCAGCAAGTTTTGTTTATTTTGTTAATAATCATACTAGTTATCGTATTGTACGAATTTGATTGGGTTGACCCTTTGCATTCATCTTGTAATAATGACGGCAATAACTGTTCAGAAGAACCAATCAGTAAAAACTCCCACTGATAGCATAAATAGTACGCGTTTGATGGTCACAATTCGTCGGAAGCACAGGACCGGTTTCGTGATTGTTATCATTCATCAGGTATATGTACTTGGTGGACTTCGGTCACACATCCTACTATGGCAACAGCAGATTTTGAGGGTTGCAATTACTGAGTCCATTGGCATTCCGTAGGTCATTGTCGAGGTTAAGAGTACTACGGAGTCGAATTGGTTTGGGTAAAACGGCACAGCTAACTAGCAAGTGAGTTAGTATCTACAACTTCCACAGGTTTATAATTCTAGGGCGGTTTTTAACTAATCAGTAACTGGGCTTATTGATACCACTTTAATTCTAACCCAGAGGCTTCTTCACACTAAGTGATTCAGTTGTAAATTTGTGATGTTTAAATCAGGCAACAGGGGGGTGTCTAAGTGAATCTGAAGGTGATAAGTCACGGGTCGGTGCAAACTGTCCGAATGTTTGTCGAAGAGTCATCTAGTGTTAGAAGGCAAGAAAGAATGGAATTGGTAGTCTGGTAAGTTAACGTTAGTTGAAAACTAAATGGTCAACCCATTCACCCGTCGGTGCATACCGGTTTGATCGATCCAAGACTGACCATCACATTTTGGAGAGGTATGAACTGATGACTCTATTTACAACATTTTTGATCACCGTAATCTAGATTATTTTTGCCAATAAATACTGCTGTGCAATTCTAAACCTAAATCCAGTAGTCTCTAAAGTTTCCAGACGAGTTTCATAGCTTGCGTTTAAGGTGTAGCCAACAATCATCGAATCCCCAATAGTGATCTGACATTCAGGTTGACTTCTGGGAGGCACCAAAATTTAGTTATAATGTTCGCCTATTCTAGTTTTATGCCGTCTGCTCAATATAAGTCTAAAATTATGTAGTACCAAACATTTCCTGCAGTAAAAGTGTCAGCTTCAAAACGGGTGCTGAAAGTCATGTTTTCTGTTGAAGTACTCTGTGAAGACAGGCACTTTTGACAGGCCTATTGCTCAGCCACACTGCCATTACTGATCCCACGACTCAGTATTCACTTAACCTGACCTACTAAGAATCACCTTGTCACCGCAATTAGTGATTATATCCTCTATCATTCATGTGACCGGGAGTGAGCTGAATAACCACGCCACTCGGTTATGGTATCTATAGGTTTCGATGATTAGTTGTCAGTTATGACTAGGCCATCTCAGTTCTGGCAAGGTATGGTTAATGGGATGACCCAGAATGATAACCTCAAAGACAGGAAGGGTAAACGGAAAGGTTATCGCAGTTAGAATAAAACTGTTTAAAGGATTTTGGTTAATATACATTGAACAACACCCAGAACTGATCGCAACTGTTTTATTCCCATAGATTTTCCAGTCGGCTCTTTGCCAACTAAACACTGAATTTGAATTTCGTTAAGGTTGGAGCTTGTCAGTAATGCATATCCCTGCCACGGCCGGCAATTGAACCGCGGCTACGACTTTAAGAAACAACCTTGTTGTCCACTGCGCCGCTGACATCACGTTTGACATGACTAATCATCTGTAGACGTTTAATTAACTACGTGATTTTAACTTGGAGAGAAGTCCTGGTCATGGGAACATCGAATGAAGTTAACAGGATAATTAATTTGCTTCCTCTCGAGGCAATCCGGCAATTTGAGCATTACTCACAAACGAATGTGGCCGAATGTATGAATATGGTGATCCAGCCATGTCCAATAGTGAGGCCAATTACACAGTGGTCAACATGGTCGTTTCGTGAAAGCTTGATTGGAGTTCTTGTCCCTGCCGTGGCAAGAATATACACTACAGACGAACTTTAACCAGAACGAAACTCTAATCTGGTGGTTCTTTACGAAAGCGACCGACTGAAACCTCTTTCCATGCCGGTTTCCCTTTTAGGCATAAGAACGTATCTTTTGTGTGAAAACCCTTCGTTTTAGGGCAGTAGAAATTATCCATTGTAATTTCAGCCTACAGAAGTGGTTTATGATTGGTCTAGTGGTGTCATATTTTGCAGTCTCTTTGATTCCGACTGCACGCATCGGCTGCTGTGATAGATCGATGTCCGAGAGTACACTTGATGAGTTGTCAAACCCGTCATGTGATCCAATTTGAGTATAGAGTCCAACCCCCATAGGGAGCAGATAGCACGAACTAATAAATCTCGTCAATCATCCTGCGACATACACTACGAGTGCATACAAGTGGCCTCGTAAACATGTTTTACAATATCAAAATCAGCCATGGGTGACAGACGCAAGTACAACCGCATCAGTCCGGACACGATGACTGCAGCATGGTAGTTCACCTAAATGGAGTCATTTGCAAGACTGCTTATAATTGGCTCGATTGTATCAGTTACCAAGCTCAGTCCCAGAGAGGAAGTGGTACTAGAATGAGTTTCCACGAGCCCGGTAGTGACTTCCGCATTTTTGAAAATGCGTGTGAAAGTGGAGTTTGCGAAAGAAGTATTGACAACTACTATCAGTCGATAGTTGAATAAGCTGTTCATCACTGAAAAAGCTGCTCCAAATTCCGGTCAGTATGGACATCAGTGAGAACCGGGCGATACGACGGCATTTTTGTTTATCGATTGTTGGAGTGTTATGTGAGCTCCAAGACTGCTAGATTGATGAGACGAACTTCAACTTGTTTTGTACAACGTCGATGGGACCTTCTTTGAAGGGCACGAAAGCAGGTATTTCTGTCACCAACGGCACAGACCAAAACTTACATTTGATCGCAGCAATGACAGAAAGTTCTATTACGATCCATACGGTGCGAAGATTTGTCTGCAACAGTATTGACTGTAGACAATAGTTCCTTGCTCTGATGGATAAACTGAAGATCGGCGCAACTGTGTCAACAATAGTGATAATATGTGGCCATGCCTCTTGCCATGCTGATTTGGAAGGCATTTTTTTCCAGAGGTGCTTATCAAGGAGGGCAGCCATTACGATTAGCACTGTATTTGCCTATCTGGAATCCCATTGAGAACGTCTGAAGCATAGTGGAAGCGAAGGTGAAGCAGCAGTTGCGGGTCCATTATAATGCGTTGATAGGTGGTGATCCTGATGATGTGCTGAACTAGCAGGAATGGTGCATGCGTGACATTCATTGGTTCGTGCTATCTGCTCCCTATGGGGGTTGGACTCTATACTCAAATTGGATCACATGACGGGTTTGACAACTCATCAAGTGTACTCTCGGACATCGATCTATCACAGCAGCCGATGCGTGCAGTCGGAATCAAAGAGACTGCAAAATATGACACCACTAGACCAATCATAAACCACTTCTGTAGGCTGAAATTACAATGGATAATTTCTACTGCCCTAAAACGAAGGGTTTTCACACAAAAAATACGTTCTTATGCTTACAAGAGAAACCAGTATGGAAGAAGTTATAGTTATGGGTAAGCGGCAGCTGCAGTCATTTGTGAGCGATGTTCAGTCTATATTCGCTTGAAGGACAAGAGTTACACACTTACCTAGGTCATGGGTATCCGAAAAAGGTGTAGATCGACAGCTTCTCAGGGTGTGAAATCCGGGCGTCTAACTCACATATCAGGTTTAGGCTTAGTTAATGCACTAAGGTGCTATTTGGAACTGTCAATGCTTGCGATTTTTGCCGTCTGTGCTAAATGTTCACAAACCAGGCATCGCAATGACACTGTTTCAAAGAGCCCAGCACACTTACATCAATGACTGTTTGCAAAAACAGGGAGAATTATTGAGGAAGATCTTAGTTGCAAGTGGAAAGGTCTGCCGATATTTATAGCAATAGAAGGCTGATATATGTACTCCTCCAAAGAAGCAGGTGCTGGAGAACCTGTCTTACAAATGTGACCATATTATGACGGTCGCAGGCTGTAACTTACAGTTTGCTTTGGTCCAATAATGACAGAAGATATATATCGCAAGATGTTAACATTTCGTTTACCCTTTTTAGTCACGAACGTAAAAACATTAAAATTGGAGTAAACGAAATGATAACATATTGCGATATATGTATTCTATTGTTACTGGTGAACTGGATCAAGGGAACTCAGTCTTCTAAAAGTCTGCCTTATTTCGCTCATGCTCTGAAACCAAATTGTGCTTGTCGTTTTTAACGTGAAGTGTTGCACAGCTTGTTGATAATCGTATCCTACGGAGATTTTCTACCTCTGGTGTAATCTAAATTCACTCGAAGTTGCGGTGACGTCTATATGAGCAGAAAAGATCGATACCGACAACACATAACGGTTGATTTGAATTAAACATCACTCACATATGACCGCAGCTAGTTTCAGTCGATCCCTTTCGAAAAGAAGTACCAGACTCGAGTTTCGTTCTTGTTACTACTCGTCAGTAGTTCACATTCTTGCCATGACCGACAACAACGTCATACCTCATCAAGTGAAGGAGATCGAAGACTATGCGGGGAAGTAAATAATTCTATCCATTTAATGACTAATTTGCGTGCCAGACCTGACAAAAACAATTGGTTTCAAAGCGAAAGAATGTAAGCTTCAAACTTACCTCGATAATTCCAAAGTACTCCTGGAAATCGACAGAAACCCATCCCATCAGTTACACAGAACACAACAGTAAATAAAAAGGTTGGCCTCGAAATTAAGGTCAGTCCTCAGCGTTCACAAGACAGGAAATGCACAACCATAGTTGGAAACACACATGCATTAAACGTGGTGCGTGTCTGCAAGAAATAGTGACACTGTCCAATTGACAACAAATCGTCAGACATATGGAACGCGTATGTATGTGTGTGTGTGAACGGTTGATATATTCATTCACCAGTAAACATCCTAAACCAACCGTCTTTTATGCTCTCGACAACACCACCATTTTGCCTGCTCCTGCAAGCAACAGTTCTTGAAATACGCAGAGACTAAACCTACCATCGTCCCATTTTCTACAATAGACTACTTCATTCAAAAAGATAAGAGTAGCTATCGACGTCCCACAATCCATTTGGTAGAGCGAAGCAAGTGCATATGGAGCGGAGTTGATTTTTGGCTAATTCCATCGAAATATCTAGAGCAGACATTGGATCAATCCCTTCACAAATACACACTCAGTCGTATATACTGAATGAAAACCCAATAGAGAGACGACGCGAGCACGTACGCTTGTTAAAAGCGAAACAGAAACCGGGCCACACATACTCTAAATATATACGGCAAACAAGCAACACATACAAGATAATAAAAACTGATGGCGAATGAGAAGCGACACCCATGTAACGTTAGAACGAGTTCGGTCATGGTGGCGTCAACGAATAAACGAGAAAAAACAGTTCAGACAATGTTGAAAAATACAGCGTCCGATCACACGCCTGCAATCTGACTGGCCAGTTGGCATGATACGGAAGCAATCACTCGACACTGAATCTGCCCCAGCTTCATTTCCAGCAGCTGACTTTTGGTTCCACCAGTAGGTTTGCACTGTCTCATTGGTGATAGTCCCGAGACAAGATTGGACAGTGTTGCGCAATTCACTATATCTGTTTCGTTAGGATATTTGCCTGTTAACATCACTCTTAAGTAAAAACACCCGATGCGGTTTTAATCCTTCTAACATAGATGACGTAAGCAACTAGGTAGCAGAATGACTGACTGAGTTGACGCCCTTCATGGGCAAATAATCGACGGTTGGCGTCTATAGTGAATGTTGCCTCATGCATACCATTTGTAGGTTCCGATTGAGCAGGGAAACCTTAAACTAGTGTTGCGAGCCAAAAACGCGGATGGCACAAGGGTTATTTATTCAGGAAAGTAACACATATGTTATGCGTCTCAACATGAGAACAAACAATTACACCCATCCATATACAGTACTGGGCTCAGACGGCCACGGTTGCCACAGACGTCAATGCTCAGATCCTTTACGTTCCTTTACGTACCAAGAATCATTTCGTGCGATGTTGCACTACGATCTATCTTCCTGTATTTTTTATGCAGCCACCGCAATGTCAAAATCTATGCTCTGGCGCCCACTAGTGAATAACGGTGATATGAGTAGTATAGCACAATCGTTCATCCTCACTACACTAGTTTATCAGATCAACTAAATGAACTGGTTCTGACGTGTGCTTTGCGACTGCGTAACTCAGTGAGCCTCATGCACCACCGTTGTTGTTGCAAAGGGCGTTAATCCACATGTACGATCACTGGCAAGATTACAATTAGATAAACTTGAGCGTTGAACTTGACCATGGTGCAGGCAGGCCACCCATGGTTATAAGTTAACTGACCAGACAGAGGGTTGGTTCGTTGCACGTTACTGTGAGTATCCTCACTTTGCCCTACGGAGAGCCCAGAAGATGTCAAAGCTGACGTCCGCATACTTGGTAACAGAGCAGAGGACAAAGTAGGTTTATCTTACGGTGAAAACTGAAGCAGTCTGATACCGTGGCAGCCATACAGTGTTTCAAATACAATCACGTCGACCTTAAACCATTAGCGTCATAAGTGAGTTGGAAAACGGTCAGGTTGGAAAGACGCCAGTTCTTTCGAAACTGTGTATAACATCAGGACTTGTTGACAAACAAGTGTCTGAATTCTGCCACATAATTGGGTATGTCTACCGTTCAGTACACACGGTTGTGAGAAACCGTAACTTCAGAAACCACAACGAATGGGAACCCCGTAAACTGATGGCAACAACGTGTTTCACTACTACAAAGCTCGGCAATGACATGTTGATAAAATGAACGTTCCATGGGTATCGTCCAATAGAAAGGCCCCTTTTCACCTGAACGAGCTGCTGATAGACCCACGTGCGATCATATGAACGCTAAGTGACTTGGTGTTAAAGAAAACCTTGACGTTTGACAGGCTCTAACTCTTTTTAAAGTTTTGAGGTAATAACTTAAGACGGATTGATTTGTGATCAGAACACTGGTGTCAAGTGAAAGTTCTTTTTCGATAATTTCTTTCCCAAAGCTCTACGGTTATAAAATGGACAATCATCGAATGAATAGCATGTACATGAGGCATATTGTTAGTAAATCATGCGAAGCAAGTGGAATTTTTAGCAACTGTTAAAGAGATCGATAAAGGTCATATAGTGGAGGTGGAAGTCGGCTAGGGTTTGCAGTAAAGTGGAAGTGGATGGAGGGGGGAGACTATGGTATGTAAAAACAGTCTGTTTATGTTGGTTAGTGGTTCGGATAACAGCAAACTGACCAAGAGAGGTGGAGCGTCTACGAAAAGTTCCGGATGCAGCATACAAATAACGATAGCACAGCAGGCGTAGGCGCACACGCTCTGAGAACGTACTCAGTATGCGAAAAAGTTCAACTGCTTGACCGATCACAGTCTGGTAGCCAGTGTCGACAGAATGCGACAGACTGAAGCTGTTGCTGCCTTCAACTAAGCGTGTACTAAACTACATTGTGTGATGCTGTTTGATCTTCTTACGCAGTTGGCTTTTTGTTATGTCCCTGTAGTTGCTGAACAGATCAGCTGATCGTATATTCAATCACGCGACTCGAACTGAGAAGACAAACAAATCTTGATGGAATGTTTATCGCTTAGAAAACACGTTGGGAGATGAACGCTCACAGTGATGCGATTAAATGATTAGTCCACAGTAATGAAGCACCAATGGTTAGCTACAATGTGTTGTAAACCCTCCTAAACGGTAACTGGTTCGATCTCGGTATAGTGGTGCGCTCGATAAAATCGGATTCTCGTCCCGGTAATAATTCACACGAAAATCTCGGTC
>JTDE01009243.1:10177-20343 GCA_014338405.1 Paragonimus skrjabini miyazakii | reverse complement strand
CGACCGTTATGGTCGCCATGACACTGTTTCCGTCAATTGTCTGAAAGTTGCCTATGTGGACGACGACATTGCTCGAGCCTCCCCTCAGCCATCTGTGGAAGCCCCCGTCCCTACATCGTCCCCTCCGCCGGGCGACACCACACCACCTGTCCCGCGCCACACGCGATCAGGACGTCGCGTTCATTTTCCACAACGCTTTGTAGACATTGTTTATTACACGTAATTTTTTCCCCAGTAACCTTCCCATTTCAGAAACAAACAAAAAAACCGCAAAACACGAAAACGACAAAAAAAGAACATTTTGTACAGCAATACGTGAAGGTCAATAAACACTAGAAGGTTACATGGTGGGCCTGTATATAATTTTTGCTTACAAGATACTTATTTTCTTTCTACATTACAGGTAACGCGCAGGGTGCGGTGGGGGGAGAGCACACTCCCGTCTGTCAGTGCAGCAGTGGGGAAAGCCTACCTCCCATCTTTTCCTCTTCGAGTTTTGGTGGGTTGGGTAGCCCGCTCCGACAGCACCACCCTAGGGACGCATGGACAATTCCGGATATTGCAAGCAGACCGACCCCTCTTCGCCGTCGCCAACCCTCTTCAACGTGGCATACGTAGCTGTTCTTCAATACGCCTGCCCCCACTCAACCCACGGTAACTTTAGTGTTTGCAGCTCTTTCTTTTTGTTCTATTTTGTCGGAGGCTTTCAAGCTTGAAGCCTTCTAGGAGGGGACCTCTGTAGAGGCAAACTTGGTTTGCCACGTATTCAAACTATCTTGCTATTTATTATGACCGTTGACATTATTGATAGTGTTTGACTGCATGCCTGCGTATTCTCGTTTGTTCGACCGCTCAAGGTCACAACTGACACTTGCAGTTTTCGGCCGCTAGCTACTGGTTTGTCGCGCTTTGCTTCTGTTGTGCTTTGCTTCACCGATCTACTCGCAATACACGTCGTTGTCCACTAATTGGTTTTCTGGTTTAACTATTGTGGAGAACATGCACGGTTGTAGATAGAAACGTTCTAGTCCTCCACATCCTCTCCTCTTCTCATGTTCGTCTGATACAGGATTTCTGCCACACAGTAGTGTTCTTCTGTATACAAAGAAAGTTGCCTTAACTTGAAATAGAACGCAGGACAGCCGCTGACACAGCGGTTGCGGTGAAGGACCCATTCTTTAGTCTGGCTGGAATATCCGAAAAATTGCTATCAGATCGACTGGCGACTCCGCAGCGACTTCATTGTGGTACGCCGCGTTTTACGAGTTCACAGGAGGGAGAAGCTCACAGCAGATACCCCACTCCAAATTGAGTACAGATTCTGGAGCTATCCTTTTGCGATTTATAAGCAGCGACCGGAACAACCTCCTTCTACATTTTGTCTCTATCGATGGGCCGTTAATAACTAGAATCCGTTAACAGTGTATGTGGTACTGGCACCCAACGACGTGGCCTTCAGGTGGCTCCCGGCGCATTGAAAGAGGGAGGACAGGTAACGTCCTGTTTACTTCGGTGTCGAGACGCCCAGTGGAATGGTCAACTTATTTGGCGAGTGCTGCTGCCCATCAATGAACATCAATGAACGATCGTTTTACTTATACAAATTCTGGCGCCAGAAGGGAATATTCACTATCGGAGCTCCGTATTTGCTGGATGCTCAAGTTTCCGACAGTCATTTATCAATATAACCCGTTGTTGCTTTCGTTTGAAATATTCACGAAATATTGTAAGAGCCACCCTTGTGGGTAGGAAGCCAAAATTTGGAAGGTTACTATCACGTAATTGAATAACACAGAGAGACTTGTGGGTGCCAGGAAACTTAACGTTAAGGAGTGGGATTTGTCAAAAGTGTTACGTGACGGTTTACTGTCAAAGTGAGCCCCATTCACGCCGGTACACTTGACTCTTTCCCTTCTAATTAAGCTACTTATTTTTCATCGGCTACCTTTTTCAATCAGTACTGGCATCACTGGGGCCTGGTGGAAATTCCAGGATTAAATGTGTGGAAGCAGCATATCGCCCGTTGTGCTCAACGAGGCAGATGACAGCACATGGAGTGTGTGGGATAATAAACCGAATAACCCTAACCCTAATGGAGAACGTTTCAACAGAGTGAAAAGCTTTGATGGAGGCCGGGGTAAAAAAAAAAGAGAAAAAAGTGGCTATAAGGCATAACCGATCGCCAGTTTGGGTCACTGAATTAAAAGATAAAAATGATTTCAGAGTTAAAGCGGAACTAAATGTCCCGCCACTAGTAGGGTGCGAAAGCGGAAGGAAAGCTGGAGTAACCGGAAATCGGTTAAAGAGAATGTAGAAAAGAGAAGGAATGATTTTGAGAATCTAGAGGGGCAAGCTAAGGCTAATTGTTTGAGAATGGAAGACCAAGGGGAATGAATTGCAGGAGTCCATAACCAAGGAAAGCTTTTGGTTAAGGCTGTGCTAGGTCATGGAAAGGAACGGGACTTGACTATCAGTGGAACGGGAGTGTCACCACCAGAGGTCTCTCTCAACCCACTATGCGGGAGGAAAAGTTACGGAAAGAGCGACGAGATTTCGTTCGGTGGTTCTCCCGGAGCTAGTAAATATTCCAGAGCATGTATCTATTAAGGGGGTAATGAAGTTGGGCAAGTGGCAAACAGATACATACAGTGTTGGCTGAGTTCGGTAACCCCATATTCCTAGCGGTGGCACGGCAGATATGCACGGCTACTCAGAGTCGTGTTGCGGTAAAATCAAACAACTAGGCTGGGGGAAGAATACCAGACGTCCCAGTGGTACTGAATTATCATTCGCTGCGCAACCGTGCGTTAAAGATTTTGGATTATGGATACAGCCAACAGGCTTACCCGTGTAACAAGAAGATAGGGAGACAAGCAGGTGATTAACTCCCATCGTAAAAGCTTCTCAACGTAAGTGGTATGGATTGTTCAGCCTGCAGCTAGGAAAGAGTGGAGGACCTCCTACAAAAGCGGAAGGATTGCTCAGGTACAATGCCTGAGCCGAGGGTCGCTCGTCGATCCAGGAAAGTTTCAACAAGGGGTGATCGTGAGAAGTCCCGAGGGTTATGTGTACTAATGCTAGTAGTCTGGAGAATGAATGGAGTGAGCTCCTAACGGAACTAGTAGGTGAGGATGCCGTTGAAGCTACTGAGACATGGTTACGATGAGACGTGTTCGTCAATAGTGTTTGCCCTCCGGGGCATTTGATCCACAGGGTAGGTACGCAAGATGGTAGAGTGGGCGGGGTGTTCTGTTGTTAATAGCGCAGCGTTATGGCCAGCGCTAAGAAGAGGATTTGGATGTGGAAAATATTCAATTATTAAGCTGCTCCACAGCGGACTACTGAACAACGTTGCTGCCCCCTGTGAGTTTATGGAGGCACTTCTTCTACTTGACAGGAGGATGGGCAATTGCTCAGCGTTATTTGGAAGGCAAGCAAGCAAGTCAGGAAGGCTTCTTATTGTAGAAGATTTCTGTGGTCCACAGGTAACTTGAATATAGGTGCATGCTTCCAGCGGTACGTTTGTTGAAACATCGTTGAACCTCCTAAACAAGGGGGCATTAATTCAACACGCCAGTAAAGCCACTAGGCGAAAGAATGATCAAACTGTTGCAGTTTCAAACCTTGTTATAGCATGAAACCCCAATGGCATTTTGGACTGGAAGGTCTGAACACCCTTCGGCAAGAGTGACCATGGGGTCGTGCGTCTGTGATTTAGTTGGGTATATGCCGTCATCCCTGTCAGATGTCGCAGATCTTTTGGAAGCACAAATATACAGTAATTGGCGTCGGATACGAAACAGTTGAGCTGGACAGATTGCCACGTCACCAACGATGTCAGCGAAACCCGAGCAATACGTAAAGAATCAATCAACTGACGGGCATGCACCAATAAGACGTAGTCGACATAAAGGCAACCATCTGGAGTGGAAAAGTAGGATCAAAAGGGCGCAGAAGCGCAAAAAGAAAGGCTGAGTTGTATATAAGCATTCCGGGGGGTGCTCCAAGTTTTATCAATATAAGGTGGCTGGAAAGAAATATTCTGAAGTACAAAATGAATGCAGGAAAAAGTTTGAAATGAATCTGGCAAAGAACCATTATAAGAATCCCGAAGCTTTCTTCAGCTATGTCCAGGCCATTGACACCATTTATAATGGAACTGCGTAGCAATGTTGATACTGTGAGCAGTGTTATCAAATCATCTCTAAAGAAGTGGAAGTTTTCCGAGGGTTTTTTGAGGGAGAATGTATTTCAAACTCGGGAAATGCTGCACTTGGACTTAGCACTGGGACTGCAAAGGGGTCAATGATGGAGGAAGATGAAATAGGAGGAAAAAAGGTTAAGGATAGGCTGAATCGACTAGACGCGAATAAGGCGATGGGACCGGAGTGTATCTATTCAAAGATAAAAAGACCTCTCAGCGATGTTTTACGGGAGTTTTCCACTGTGTTGTATGATCTTAACCTCCAAGAGGTCATATGATGAACATGACTGACATGTTTTGTCTCCTTCTGTTATGCAGTTGTTTCACTATTCCAATATCCTGTACAATTTGGTGATACGTACGATTTGATAATATACGTTCTGTGTTGTTGTACCTAATTGTGTCTTGCAATTCTTATATGTTCGATCGTTATACTATATAATTCAATTCTAATTACAACATTTGGCGTCGAGCTTTCGTACTATTTAGAAGGATTACTGAAATGGATCGATTATCTACAAATTCAAATGCTCGAGAAGTAGAGGATTACTTAAGTGGGTTTGACATTTGGTGCCTCACAAAATCTGAGTTGGACGAGAAGAAGAGAGTTGCTTTCCTTCTACATTTCATCTGCATGTCAAAAACTTGGCTTTACCGGAGTCACCAACCAATTGTTCCTATCATACGCTAAAGAAAATATTCCTCCAACACTTCAAACCGGTGAATTTTGTGGCAGTGGAAAGAGCCAAGTTCAGTGTGCTGATCCGGTCTGAATCTCAATCGATTCGCGATTTCGTCTTACAGTTGCAAACACAAGCAGCCAGGTGTGAATACGGTATCCAGTTAGAGGATCAGCTACGTCATCGGTTGCTTGCTGGTATTAACTTGCCAGAGCTACAACAGAAGCTTTTCTTGCATCACGATCGAAGATTCCAGATCACTCATAAAGTGTGTGAATAGTATGAGGACGTAGAACAAGTTACGAAGACTACTGAGGTTCTCTGCAATTATTCTAAAGGCAACAACTCAATGCCGAAACAAGATAACACATTCAAACCGTGTACTGATTTCCGTGTGCCAAGGCCATCCGTTCAATTTTCTACAGGAAGTAATGCGAATTCAGTTCAACAACAATTTGGGAAACGCGCATCTTGAGGACGCAATCATTCCTGGTATTCATGTCCACTAAAACAGGCAAAGTGCTTCGGCTGTGGCAAAGTGGGTCATATTCAATTGGTATGTAAGTCTAGACGTTCGTGTTGCTTAACAACAAATTCTAATTCGAATGTTCAACCATTAACTGATAACATTTCTACTCTTTCCTTATCTACTTTGCCCCAAAAAACTTCTCATGTTTTTGAAACGTTAGTGTCTGCTTCTGGCGAAATTCATAATTTTATTGTTGATACCGGTAGTGTCGAATCAATAATTTCACATTCAGACCTAGTTGTATTTTATCCTCATGCAGATCCGCAACCCACAGGAGTTAACGTTTGTGGTATCACTGGTCATTCATTGCCTCCTGTAGGCTGCTGCACTGTATCGGTGAAGTTGCCAGATTCTAGCCCTATTGACTGTCAATTTCGAGATTCAGGCTCAGGTCTTTCTATTCTTGGACTCAACGTTTTACGACTGCTACATTCTGACATTTCGCTACTGACATCAGTGAACGACGTTGACATTAAACAACTTATGGTGGATTGTTATAAGGCCACAGGGGCAATGCAAATACCGTAGGTAAAGCTTGAAGTTTCGGGGGATCCAGTCTTTCTTAGGAGACGAATCATCCCATTTGGCTTGCGAGAACCTGTGTACAAAGAATTGCAATCCATGTGTGATAAAGGAGTAATGACGCCTGTTGACTCGTCAAACTGGGCGACTCCAATAGTTGCACCACTAAAAGCTGGTGGAATTACACCGAGACTCTGTGTTGACTACAGAATAACGTTGAATACATGTCTACTACAACGTACCTGCACAACAGAAGAACCCGAGGACATGCTATATCGTTCGTCAGGTTCTAAGGTTTTTCAAAAATTGATTTATAGGGTGCTTATTTACAAATACCACTTGATGAATTATCAAGTAATTTGACTGCGATCACCACACTATTCGGACTGTATCGATACAATTTTCTACCATTTGGTTTAAACGTTTCGCCAGCTGTAGTTCAGGATGTCATTAATACAATTACTAAAGAATTAGATGGCATCGAAACCTATCAAGATGACGTTGTTGTTCATGCTCCCGATAAGCCCACCCATCATTCACTGTTGAAACGATTTTCTGACTTCAACATAGCTATTAACCCAATGAAGTGTAATTTTGCAGTTTTTTTCTCATGCCTTGGTTACATTGTCGATTGCAATGGTTTCAAACCAAATTTACAACGCTTAGACCCATTAGTGAATGCACCGTCACCCACTAACCGTCAGGAACTCCGTTCTGTTCTGGGTGCACTCGAACACTACTTCCGTTTTATTCCGAATTTCGCTCAGTGTGTCACTCCTTTGTTCGACATGTTATCCATCGACAGTTTTTCGCGGTCCATGAATCACGAAAAAATGCTCTGTACTTTGCTTCACCATCTTTAAACTACTGCTGTTTTAAAACCGTTTTCTGCTGAAGTTCATTCGACTGTAATTACAGATGCTTCTTCCACTAAAATAGGTGCGGTTCTTGAACAGTGTGGTAGACCTGTTATATGCATCTCACGTCGTTTGTTTAAAGCCGAATGTGTGTATTCTCAGACTCAACGTGAAGCCCTTGGAGTATATTGGGCTGTTAAAAGACATCATAAATATCTTTTTGGATTCTCATTCACTATTGCAACAGACCACGAAGCCTTAAAATGTCTGTATCATCCCAGTAAATCGTTGGCAAAGTCATCTGCTGCTATGATGCAACGCTGGAGCATTGCCCTCAGTTCCTACAATTACGCAATCATTCATGGTAATGCAAAAGCTATTCCCCATGTTGAGTACCTATCAAGATTTCCGTCACCTGACTCAAGCTCTGACAATGCTGACTGTTTTGTAGTTCAACCACTGCCAGTAAAAAGAGATGCACTTGTGTGCAATATTCGTAAATTCTTTGGTCCTATTATTACTGCCTTAAGACGTGGCCGGACACAGCAGGAGCTGCGTAGATTTCCCGCATTTTACCGTCGCCGTGAAAGTTCGTCCATTACTCCAGACGGATTACTGTGTTTTGATGATCGTGTTGTAACTCCACCGACTCTGAGATCTGATATCCTTGCGGAATTGCATTCCGGACATTTGGGAGTTGACAAGATGAAGTTGCTAGCACGCTTATCTTGCTGGTGACCGGAATTAGAATCAGATATTAAACATGCTGCCAAGAATTGTACCAAATGTGCACACAAGATTCATGCAAAACGATCACGATGGCTTCTGTAGCCTGTTACGTTTGAAACATTTCACAGAGTTAATGCTGATTACTGTGGTCCTTTCCTGGGGAAGTACTATGTCCTAGTGATTATTGATGCTTATTCTAGATGGCCTGGAGTTTTTCTCACTTCATCACCGAGTGCAGACTTTACACAACATACGTCGAGATAACTATTCTGTCGCGATGGTATACCTGCTGCTTTGGTCACGGACAATGGTGCCTAGTTCACTTCCAAGTCTTCAGAGGAATGGATTAAAGAACTTGGGTGTCGGTATTTGTTTACTGCCCCACGACATGCGCAATCCAATGGACTTGCAGAAAATTTTGTACGCACGCTGAAGTCTGTCATTGCTTCTTCAACACCAAACTCATTTATGGAACTTGATCAAGGAATCGATAATTTTCTCATGCAGAACAGAAGTGCATCACAATCGGTAACTGGAAAGAGTCCCGCGATCCTTTTCAAATCTCGTTTTCTGCGTACATATCTTGACTGTGCAAAAACAGCTGATGTTCCGTTCTTCAAAGGCAGCAATTGACGTCCTGTTAATGGAATAGTCCTTTTCTATCACGGAAACCGCATGGTTAATATTCTTGACTTGGAAGACCTTTCGTGCCATCGAAGACATGTTGATCTGGTTGAGTTCAATTCTAAAGGTCAGTTTGATAACAGAAATCCTGTTGCTTCGAAGTCTGACGAGTCCTTTCTAGATCATCCTGTTGCATTGGAAGCAAATGACATTACTGAAGTGGAGGCCATTCATGAAGTAGACGAAACAATTGAAGAACCGGCAGTCAGAAGATCTGAACGTTTGGAATCAAGGCCACCACGGAAATACAAATATCCGCACGCTCCTTCAAGGTGTGGCGGATGTGATGAACACGACTGACATGCTTTGTCTCCTTCTGCTACACAATATTTTAACTATCCCATTATCCTGTACAAATTGGTGATACGTACGATTCAACAATATACGTTCTGTGTTGTTGTGTCTAACTGTGTTTTGCAGTTCTTATACGTTTGATCGTTATACTATATAGTTCAATTCTAATTACAACAGGCCATCATCCCAGATGACTAGAGGAAGGTATGAGCTGCACCCAGCCATAACGGGGGTACTTGTAGGGTCTTCATTAATTTGTTCTTCATTTTGCTAACATTGCGTAACTGCTGCATCAGACCACATGGTATATTTTTGTTTGACTTGAATAAAACACGCAACACAAGACGTTTTCGAATAAACTCTGCCACACGCGCTTGCCGGTTTTTCCTACGACACCGGTGGTTGCTACCCAGTTCAAAACATCCTATTTGTTGGGTTAACTTTCAGCTCAATTACTTCGAATCTTCAGTTACGCTTGGAATAATCCGAATACTTCCCATCATCGTTGGACGCCTCACGAACATTGTCAATATTTGGTGAGTCCAGTCCTCCACCTCACTCGTTATTTTTGTATCGAGACTTTTATTGTAGTTCACACATCTGTTCCACTACATAATAAGTCCGAGATGGGAAACCGCCGACCAGTAAATCTCCCGTCAGTTGTTCTGAACCTTCCGAAAAGAATTAGTTGCAATAGTATTGTGAGACACCTTACTGAGAATGGGCCTCTGTCCAACGCGGATTCGTGAGGCATAGGTCTTGTCTCACCAACCCGAATCGCTTCCTTGATGACATCACGCAGAGGTTGGATAGGAGGGATAAAGTCAAGGTTTGTTGCCTAGACTTCAGGAAGGCGTTTGATTCAGTTAACCACCGATTACTGATTTTCAAACTAGAGACGTTCGATCATCCTTCAAGACTGCTACCATGGATACAGGACTTTTTGAGGGTAGCAGGGTTGCAGGCAAAGGTTCACAGCAGATGTGGTGGCTAGTGAGACCTCAAAAATTAGTGCTTGGACCACTACTGTTTTTAACATTCATCAGTGATCACAATTTCGCTGATGGTATAAAAAATCCTGACAGCATGCGCGTGAAGGATGGTCTGCATACTGTTCGCGGGTGGTCAAGTGAGTGATAGCCACCCTTGAACGTAAACAGATGTAAGAGGGTGCTTGCTGAGGAACAGCCAGTGTCAGTCAAGTTTTTGGCAGGGAGAGTGAGCAGAGGGAGCTGGGTAAATAGAGGCAGACAAGGACTTGGGAGTGCTCAAAGAGGGGAACTTTGAAGCTTCCAGGCAGTATTTAGAGGCGGTGCGTATGTTAAGAAAAACGTATGCATCACGAAGACTTGAGGTGTTGTTGCTTCTTTATCAAGCGTATGTGAGGCCACGTCTGGGATACTGTGCGCAGGCCGGGGGTTGTAGTGACCAGCTATAGTGTGACTTCTCTGAGGATTCCAGCTGCAGCTGTGTTTCCCTGCTTGTTTGTTCTGTACGCATGATTCTGTGTACGCCTGCTATAGGACGATTGATGTGAACTCAGGGCCCCTTTCTTCAATCGTGTAACTAATTGCACGCAGCCGACTGCTCGCTCTTTCCCTAACGACTCATCTAATATTCTATTCTTCAAGGTCGTGTAACCTTAACCTTTTCGAGCGTTGTTTAAC